>JAEACV010000704.1:5000-27500 GCA_016432835.1 Brassica nigra
CGAGTGGTGTTTCATCGCTCGGTCGTTCGCTTCCGTGGTACGACAATGATCCTTCCGCAGGTTCACCTACGGAAACCTTGTTACGACTTCTCCTTCCTCTAAATGATAAGGTTTAGTGGACTTCGCGACGCCGCAGACGGCGAACCACTCCACGCCGCCGCGATCCAACACTTCACCGATCATTCAATCGGTAGGAGCGACGGGCGGTGTGTACAAAGGGCAGGACGTAGTCAACGCGAGCTGATGACTCGCTTACTAGGAATTCCTCGTTGAAGACCAACAATTGCAATGATCTATCCCCATCACGATGAAATTTCAAAGATTACCCGGGCCTGTCGGCCAAGGTGTGAACTCGTTGAATACATCAGTGTAGCGCTGCGGCGCCAGAACATCTAAGGGCATCACAGACCTGTTATTGCCTCAAACTTCCTTGGCCTAAACGCCATAGTCCCTCTAAGAAGCCGGCCGTGAAGGGATGCCTCCACGTAGCTAGTTAGCAGGCTGAGGTCTCGCTCTAACGGAATTAACCAGACAAATCGCCCACCAACTAAGAACGGCCATGCACCACCACCCATAGAATCAAGAAAGAGCTCTCAGTCTGTCAATCCTTACTATGTCTGGACCTGGTAAGTTTCCCCGTGTTGAGTCAAATTAAGCCGCAGGCTCCACTCCTGGTGGTGCCCTTCCGTCAATTCCTTTAAGTTTCAGCCTTGCACCATACTCCCCGAACCCAAAACTTTGATTTCTCATAAGGTGCCAGCGAGTCCTAAAAGCAACATCCGCTGATCCCTCGGTCGGCATCGCTTATGGTTGAGACTAGGACGGTATCTGATCGCCTTCGAGCCCCCAACTTTCGCTCTTGATTAATGAAAACATCCTTGGCAAATGCTTTCGCAGTTGTTCGCCTTTCATAAATCCAAGAATTTCACCTCTGACTATGAAATACTTAATGCCCCGACTGTCCCTTAATCATTACTCCGATCCCGGGCCAACACAATAGGATCGAAATCCTATGATGTTATCCCATGCTAATGTATACAGAGCGTAGGCTTGCTTTGAGCACTCTAATTTCTTCAAAGTAACAGCGACGGAGGAACGACCCGCCAGTTAAGACCAGGAGCGATCATCGACAGAAGGGACAAGCCGACCGGTGCTCGCGGCGGACCGGCGACCCATCCCAAGGTTCAACTACGAGCTTTTAACTGCAACAACTTAAATATACGCTTATTGAGCTGGAATTACCGCTGCTGCTGGCACCAGACTTGCCCTCCAATGGATCCTCGTTAAGGGATTTAGATTGTACTATTCCACTACCAGACTCAAAGAGCCCGTATTGTTATTTATTGTCACTACCTCCCCGTGTCGATTGGGTAATTTGCGCCTGCTGCCTTCCTTGGATGTGGTAGCCGCTTCTCAGGCTCCCTCCGAATCGAACCCTAATTCTCCGTCACCCGCTACCACCATGGTAGGCCACTATCCTACCATCGAAAGTTGATAGGGCAGAAATTTGAATGATGCGTCGCCAGCACAAAGGCCATGCGATCCGTCGAGTTATCATGAATCATCAGAGCAACGGGCAGAGCCCGCGACGACCTTTTATCTAATAAATGCATCCCTTCCAGAAGTCGGGGTTTGTTGCACGTAATAGCTCTAGAATTACTACGGTTATCCGAGTAGTAGTTACCATCAAACAAACTATAACTGATTTAATGAGCCATTCGCAGTTTCACAGTCTGAATTCGTTCATACTTACACATGCATGGCTTAATCTTTGAGACAAGCATATGACTACTGGCAGGATCAACCAGGTAGCATTCATAAATCACGGCAAGACCTAGTCGTATTCCCGCAAACGCAAGGAAAGTGGGAACAGACAAGGACTTGACCGTCATCTTTTGTCCGGAGACAACGTGCTTAGCAGGACAAGAATTGCTTCTAGTCACCGCCATAACATTTCCGCATCCGAGATCCCAGCCAACATCCTATTCACCTTTGCGAGCAGTGCATATTTCATGCAAAGACGCAAGGATCACAAGTGCCGGCTACTGTGTTCACGGCTACCCCGTGGAAGGAGCATCCGCGAACAACATTTTAAGCAAAGCTTAACAATTCCCTCTAGATAGGTGTAAGACCGATCCTGGCCCAAAGGACCCAACTAGGATCTGCGGCCTTACTTAGCTATTCCATGTAATTTTTTCATTCATTTAAGGTTCAATCATTATCTAAGTCCAATTCAATACATGAGGTTCAGCCTAGTTCCATTCTAAATGACAACAGATAAGAGAAAGTGTATCTTTATTAATATAAAACATGTGATCCATACATAGATTCAGTTGCACAATAGGCTATCATAAGTTCTTAAGTTCATACTATCAATACTACCCATCATCCCACACATCCATCACAGCTCAGGTCTTCATGGTTCCTTAGCCTTGCCACGGCCCTGGTCTGATCCTGAAACCAACACATCACAATACATTGTATAAGTACAACCGATACCTTAACAAACACATCTATCATTGCATGGTTCGGTTCACCTATTCTATGCTCTCTAATCTAACCAATCAGTCACAAGACACACGGCCACCATCAGTACATCAATCAGGACATCCAGGACACAGGAACCACACACGGCCTGCCTGTCCTAATGAGATCTGACCCATCATCCACATCATTCCAGACTCGCCATGTCTGGATGCCCAAACTGACATACTCAAATCAATCTCTAAAACTAATTAAAATTCATGACAATTACTGATAATTCCCCACTAAGAAGAATCCACAATCAGATTGATCAGAACCGGCCTAGTTCACTTAGAATTTAGCCAAATCCCACTAAACCGCCATAACTGACCTCCATCAAACCGGCCTGATAAATCCAATCAAACCACATGATAAATCATGATAAATCCCCATTAAGAGGAATCCATGGTCGGATCCCATCAATTCCATCCAGAACCATGAGATCCGGACCTAGCTGCCCAACCAAGGCCATGGAGGGTTTCTCTGTTCTGGCCAAGGCCATGGCTCGGCTGTAGCATGTCTGACTCCTCAGACTTCATTATAATATAGAATAGATGAGAATAATCAATGAGCAAAGCAGAAAGGATGCAACCAGCACCATCGTCCCACACAGATCCATCCGATCCATCATGGATGGCCGATGGTCTCTGGTTAGCATCACTGACCTTAGGCGTGCGTTCTCCTGGGGCCAAGTCCCTTCCTGACTCCTTTTCCTTCTCCTTATCCTTCTGCCTGGTCTCCATCATCCTGCCTGATCTTCCCACGGCCTGAATCCCACTGGATCAGACAATCTCCAACACACACGGCTTGATCTTCAATCCGCTGGTCTCTCTCTTTCTAATTCTCTGGTAAGATTTTGGCAGAGTTTTCCTAGGGAATTTCGTGCCATTTTCTGTGCCAGACATTCTCTATTTATAGAGAAAGGCCACGCCAACTCCCCTTGGACGAACAGGCACTTCCTGGAAGAGAGAACAGGCACAAACTGCCTCCCTTGCACCCATTCGCCTGGTAACTGCCCCAACTGCCAGATTTGGCGTGTGGGCTATCCAAAGAAAAGGCCCAACACCTCAGTCTGGATCCCTTGTCCAGCTATCAAGCCCCACGGCCCACACCTTGACCCATGACCCCTTAGTGGATCATGCAGCACCCAACCGGACCCAACCTGTCCATAACCCGGCCACACTTGCCCAGACCTTAACACTTCACTGAGCTGAGTTGAGCTGGCCTCTAGCTGCTCCAGCTGAGTGAGCTAATCATCCAGCTACTGGAGCTGACCCATCCTTGTGTGAGCTGTTCTGAGCTGTCCCTAGCTTGTTCCAGCTGCTCCAGCTTCATTCCCTCATTGCCCAGCTCCCACTTCTCTTGTCCAGCTCCTATTTCCTATCTCCATCCGCTCTTGGTTAAGTTTCAGCATCCTGAAGCTCTTAACCATCCTGTCCAGCCATGGTACGCTTGTCTTTAGGTCATGTGACCTGACTGGTGCGCATCCTCGCACCATGGCCGTGCCAAGGCCTTATCCAGATTTGGGGATGCTACAAGTCTCCCCACTTGAATTGATTCGCCCTAATCCAGAACAAGTACTCCTCTGGTTTCATATTGCTCAAACCACTCAGGAAACTCGGCCCTCATTCTGGCTTCTGTCTCCCAAGTTGTTTCCTCACGTCCATTACATTCCCAGATTACCTTGACCATTTGGACCACCTTCTTCCTGGTTGCTTTCTCCATCCTGTCCACAATTGAACTGGCCTTACTTCTAAGGTCAGGTTTGTTCCGAGGTCTGCAGGAATCTGGGGAATGTAAACATCCTGGGCTGCTAGACACTTCCGAAGCTGGGACACATGAAATACATTATGAAATGCATCCATGGCGATGGCAGTTCCAGTTTGTATGCCACTTCTCCAATCCTCTCACTGACTCGAAGGGACCTAAGTACCTTGGATCCAACTTTCTCCTACCTGAGATTCTTACCCTCCCTTTGAAGGTAATCATCTTCAAGTAGACCATATCACCAATCTCAAACTCAAGATCCTTCCTACGCTTGTCAGCATAGTGTTTCTGTCGATCTTGGGCTGCCTTCATCCGCTCTTGAATGAACTTGATCTTCTCCGTAGTTTCTCTACTATTTCCGACCAATCATGCTGCGCCCCCCACTTGGGTCCAGCATACTGGTGTCCTGCATGGCCGCCCATACAAGGCTTCATATGGTGACATCCCAATGCTCCGTGGTAGCTGTTGTTGTAAGCAACTCCACCAAGGGCAAATGCTTCTCCCATGAATCACCCCAATCCAGAGCACAGGCTCTAAGCATATCCTCCAATGTTCTGATTGTGCGCTCAGATTGCCCATCCGTCTGGGGATGATATGCAGACTCATGTTCACTCTAGTTCCCAAGGCCTTTTGGAAAGCCCTCCAGAACCTAGAAGTGAACCTCGGATCTCTGTCCGACACTATACTAGATGGAACACCATGCAGCCGCATAATCTCATCCATGTACTTGTGCACAATCTGATCGACTCCATCTCCCTTCTTTATGGCCAGGAAGTGGGCAGACTTGGTTAGTCGGTCCACTATGACCCAGACCGCATCATTCTTCCTCCGGTCGGGAAACCCTGTCACAAAATCCATTGTGATGTGATCCCACTTCCATTCTGGGATGGGTAGACTTTGCAGCAGTCCACTTGGAACCTGGTGCTCAGCCTTAACCAACTGACATGTGGAGCACTTGGCCACCCACTCTGCTATGTCCACCTTCATCCGTATCCAATGATAGTACCTCTTCAGGTCATGGTACATCTTTGTGGCACCAGGATGTACCGAGAACTTAGATTTATGAGCCTGTCTCAGAATCTCCTCCTTCAGGCTTTTATCATTGGGTACACTCACTCTACCCGCACCAGTATCGCACCATCAGCTGTGATCTGGTACTCAGTGGACTCATTGTGAGCAACCTTCTGCAGGTTCTCATCCAAGCTTTGTGCTTGTCTAATCCTGGTAAGAAGATCAGCTTGATTTACTGCCTCCAAACCCAATGGCTCGTCCTCACTGGCCATTGTGTTCAGATGCAAAGACCTGACCATTCCTTCCAGCACATCTGCTTCCTTCTCAGCAGATACCTCAGCTCTCCTCCGCTCAAGGCATCAGCCACCAGATTGGCCTTGCCCGGATGATAAGCTATGTCCAAATCATAATCCGCCACAAACTCCATCCATCTTCTTTGTCTCAAATTCAACTCAGGTTGAGTGAATATGTACTTGAGACTCTTATGATCTGTCAGAATCTGAACCTTGGCACCATACAAGTATGATCGCCAAATCTTGAGGGCAAACACCACTGCAGCCATCTCCAGGTCGTGAGTTGGATAGTTTCATGCTTCCTCAATTGCCTAGAGGCATAAGCTATGACCTTCCCATGTTGGGTTAATACACATCCTAGTCCTGTGATGGAGGCGTCCGTGTATACTACATATGGTTGGTCAGCTCGCAATACTAGTACTGGTGCACTAGTCAACATGTCCTTAAGTGCAGAGAAACACCTCTCACACCTCGACCAAACAAACTTCACATCCTTGCCAGTCAGTTGTGTCATGGGTTGAGCCAAACTAGCAAACCCCTTGACAAACTTTCTGTAGTATCCGCCAGGCCTAGAAAGCTCAACCTCCGTTGCATTCTTGGGTCGTGGCCACTCCTGAATACACTTGATCTTCTCTGGATCAACAGAAACTCCTTTATCAGACACTACATGACCGAGGAACCCTATACTCTTTTGCCAGAAGCTACACTTGCTTAACTTAGCAAAGAGTTGTTGTTCCTCAGCCGCCCAACACCAACCTGAGATGCTTCTCATGGTCTTCCTGACTTTTAGAGTATACAAGTATATCATCTATGAAGATGATTACAAATTCATCTAAAAATTCCGAAGATACCATTCATCATCTTCATGAAGGCTGCTGGTGCATTGGTCAGACCGAATGGCATAACCACAAACTCGTAGTGTCCATACCTTGTTCGAATGCCGCCTTCTTCACATCATTTGGCTCGATGGGGATTTGATGATAACCCGAGGCCAAATCAATCTTAGAGAACCACTTAGCTCCCTTGAGTTGATCCAGCAACTCATCGATCCGGGCAACGGGTACTTGTTCTTTATAGTCACCCGTTCAATCAGAAGTCAATGCATAACCTGAAGCTACCATCCTTTTTTTCACAAATAGACTGGTGCTCCCTGTGGTGACACACTGGGACGTATGAAACTTCTCCAACAACTCCTCGAGTTGTTTCTTTAACTCAGCCATCTCAGCTGGTGCCATACGATAGGGACTTTTGGACATTGGGGCCGCTCCAGGTTCGAAGTTCGATCATGAACGGGTCAGCCCTGTCAGGAGGCACACCCCGCAGCTCAAACACATCCTTGAACTCCTGAACCAACGGTATCCCGTCCGGCTACCACCCCTACAACCTCCTTAGTGTTAATGGTCGCCAACCAGGCCTCACAACCACCTCCCAGCATCTTTTCCACCTGGACCGCTGAGATCACTAAGCATCCAGAGGTTGGCCAATACCTTGGAACCTGATCGGGGTCCACACCCACTCTCAAACTGCACCCTTCCTCGGTGACAATCCAAGGTGGCCCGATTCTGTCCAAGCTAATCCATGCCTAAGATCACTTCATGATTCTTAATGCACCACAATCAGATCCACGGGCATAACCCTTCCTTGATCAATACTGGGATGTCCTTCACAAGGCCTAATGAATGCATCACTTCCTCCGCCGCACTCACTATCCCAGAGCACCCCTGATCCATACTAAACAATCCCTTCCGATCATATCTGGGCTCACAAAACTATGTGTAGCCCCAGTATCGAAAAGCACGTGTGTTTCCACACCACCAATATTCAAGGTCCCTACACAAGACCCCAATCATGTTCCCTAACCGCTCTAAGTTCCGCACCATGCAATTCTACTGAATTAAAAGAGTAAGGTTAGATCATTACCAGTGATCGCCTTGAATGGCCCTGCCTCGTCCGCATCCTTGGACAGCTCATAGATCCTTGGTGCTGAAGTCTGGCCGCGGTCCTGTCCTGACTTGCTAGCCTCACCCCGGCTCTTTCCTTGCCCACCAGACTGGTTAGGGCAATCCTTATGAAATGACCCTTCTTACCACATATGTGGCAGGTCCGGGCCACTAACATTGGGACACTCCCGAGCAAAATGACCCATCTTACCACAACGAGTGCATGCACCCATGGCCCTCCAGCACTCGCCTCCGTGGCTACGCCCACACTTAGGGCACTCAGGCCTACCACTTGGGGTTTTACCCCTCAGCCTGGTCCTCTTTCTCTTCCGGTCACCACTTTGCCCAGAAGATACCACCACACTTTTGAGTCTCTGCTAGACTCCTCTGCAAGATTGGTCTCCAGCATAGCCATCCTTTCAACCAGCTCAGACACAGTCGAGAAGGTGCGGACTGAACAGTAAGTCCGAGTTCGACCCTAAGGCCTCTGATGAACCGACGGACCTGTACTGCCTCGTCCTCCAACTCCTTCCCACAAAGCGCCTAAGACGGTTGAATTCCTCCTCATACTCACGAACCGCCCTGCGGCCCTGGACCAAGTCCAAGAACTGAGCCTCCAGACGATCCCATGCCTCAGCTGGAAAGTACTTGTGGTTGAACTCAACCTCAAAGTCTGAGAAGCGCTCAATGGTGTAATTGGTACGCTTGTCCAGAGCCAACCACCAATTGTGTGCATCTCCTCCAGGAAATGAACTGCAATGTCCTTCTGTAATCCTTTGGACAACGGCTCGAGCTGAAGTTACGGACCAGCCTGCTCCTCCATTCATCCGCTTCTATGGGGTCAACTCCTCGAAGTTGTTTCTTTAACTCAGCCATCTCAGCTGGTGCCATACGATAGGGACTTTTGGACATTGGGGCCGTTCCAGGTTCGAAGTTCGATCATGAACGGGTCAGCCCTGTCAGAGGCACACCTCGCAGCCAAACACATCCTTGAACTCCTGAACCAACGGTATCCCGTCCGGCTACCACCCCTACAACCTCCTTAGTGTTAATGGTCGCCAACCAGGCTCTGATACCAACTTGTAAGACCGATCCTGGCCCAAAGGACCCAACTAGGATCTGCGGCCTTACTTAGCTATTCCATGTAATTTTTTCATTCATTTAAGGTTCAATCATTATCTAAGTCCAATTCAATACATGAGGTTCAGCCTAGTTCCATTCTAAATGACAACAGATAAGAGAAAGTGTATCTTTATTAATATAAAACATGTGATCCATACATAGATTCAGTTGCACAATAGGCTATCATAAGTTCTTAAGTTCATACTATCAATACTACCCATCATCCCACACATCCATCACAGCTCAGGTCTTCATGGTTCCTTAGCCTTGCCACGGCCCTGGTCTGATCCTGAAACCAACACATCACAATACATTGTATAAGTACAACCGATACCTTAACAAACACATCTATCATTGCATGGTTCGTTCACCTATTCTATGCTCTCTAATCTAACCAATCAGTCACAAGACACACGGCCACCATCAGTACATCAATCAGGACATCCAGGACACAGGAACCACACACGGCCTGCCTGTCCTAATGAGATCTGACCCATCATCCACATCATTCCAGACTCGGCCATGTCTGGATGCCCAAACTGACATACTCAAATCAATCTCTAAAACTAATTAAAATTCATGACAATTACTGATAATTCCCCACTAAGAAGAATCCACAATCAGATTGATCAGAACCGGCCTAGTTCACTTAGAATTTAGCCAAATCCCACTAAACCGCCATAACTGACCTCCATCAAACCGCCTGATAAATCCAATCAAACCACATGATAAATCATGATAAATCCCCATTAAGAGGAATCCATGGTCGGATCCCATCAATTCCATCCAGAACCATGAGATCCGACCTAGTTGCCCAACCAAGGCCATGGAGGGTTTCTCTGTTCTGGCCAAGGCCATGGCTCGGCTGTAGCATGTCTGACTCCTCAGACTTCATTATAATATAGAATAGATGAGAATAATCAATGAGCAAAGCAGAAAGGATGCAACCAGCACCATCGTCCCACACAGATCCATCCGATCCATCATGGATGGCCGATGGTCTCTGGTTAGCATCACTGACCTTAGGCGTCTCCTGGGGCCAAGTCCCTTCCTGACTCCTTTTCCTTCTCCTTATCCTTCTGCCTGGTCTCCATCATCCTGCCTGATCTTCCCACGGCCTGAATCCCACTGGATCAGACAATCTCCAACACACACGGCTTGATCTTCAATCCGCTGGTCTCTCTCTTCTAATTCTCTGGTAAGATTTTGGCAGAGTTTTCCTAGGGAATTTCGTGCCATTTTCTGTGCCAGACATTCTCTATTTATAGAGAAAGGCCACGCCAACTCCCCTTGGACGAACAGGCACTTCCTGGAAGAGAGAACAGGCACAAACTGCCTCCCTTGCACCCATTCGCCTGGTAACTGCCCCAACTGCCAGATTTGGCGTGGGCTATCCAAAGAAAAGGCCCAACACCTCAGTCTGGATCCCTTGTCCAGCTATCAAGCCCCACGGCCCACACCTTGACCCATGACCCCTTAGTGGATCATGCAGCACCCAACCGACCCAACCTGTCCATAACCCGCCACACTTGCCCAGACCTTAACACTTCACTGAGCTGAGTTGAGCTGGCCTCTAGCTGCTCCAGCTGAGTGAGCTAATCATCCAGCTACTGGAGCTGACCCATCCTTGTGTGAGCTGTTCTGAGCTGTCCCTAGCTTGTTCCAGCTGCTCCAGCTTCATTCCCTCATTGCCCAGCTCCCACTTCTCTTGTCCAGCTCCTATTTCCTATCTCCATCCGCTCTGGTTAAGTTTCAGCATCCTGAAGCTCTTAACCATCCTGTCCAGCCATGGTACGCTTGTCTTTAGGTCATGTGACCTGACTGGTGCGCATCCTCGCATTCATGGCCGTGCCCAAGGCCTTATCCAGATTTGGGGATGCTACAATAGGTACGCAACACAGGCCCCGGATCGAGTCAACCAGCATAAATATGCTAGTGAACGAACTGAGAAGGATAGTTGGTCTGTAGTTGTGCGCGAGCACAGAGCCTACAGACACTAGCTATCCAATCACCACTCATACGCCGGACGTTCATTGCCCCGCTAACACCAATCTATCCAGCCAACCTTCTGATGTAATCAGATGATCAGTTGGAAGACGGATGAAACCAGGCCAAGACCGCAGAAGCGCGAAAATTCGATGTCAGGGGCAAAATGGTCCACCGGAAAAGTTGCCGGAAAAGCCGTCGGAAAATGTGACCGGGACTGTCAACCCATCGGACCTCGTTTCGTGCTGCACCAAGCACTGGGACGTTAACCCATACCGTTCGGACGACCCACCCTTCCAGGCAGGCCAGGGGAGGTGCCTACCCCTTATATATACATTAAGCATTTTTTCAGTCTTTCACCAGTAGACATTGATTCTGTTCCGGGAGTATTTTTGATGTAAAAAAAAAAATACTTCGAATTTGAATCTGATTTTTTGCATGCTTCATATGTATGGTTAGAGCTATTTTCTGGTAAATTTTCATAATTTTTTATTGCTTCTAACCATGTCTTTGGATGCTACAAGGATCGGGTTCTCGGGTCTAAAATGATGTCTATCGCAACTTTTGATTGGAACTTGACATCTAGAACTCTTTATTGACATATTTGTGATGTTTCCTTTCAGAAAATTTTGTTCAAAAATATCAATTTTTGAATTTTTGGGTTGTACGGTGGTCTTGGCACGCGGACATGGATCGTGCATGCAGACGCGGATCGCACGCAGACGCCCGGCTGTGCACGCAGGACGTCCGCTCTGCGCACGCTGGACGCCCGCTCAGTGCACGCGGACGCCCGCTGTGCAGTGACGCTGGTCGTCTGCGGCACCCGCCGCACGCTGTCGCCCGTCTGCGGCACGCTGACGCCCCTGCATCGGTCGTCCGCTGACGCTGGTCGCCCAGGTCGACCGCTCGGCACGCGGTCGCCCGCTGCACGCTGGTCGTCCGCTGCACGCGGACGCCCGCTCGTGCACCCGACCGTCCGTCTGCACCAGGACCGACCGCTGTGCACGGACTGAACAGCACGCAGGACGCCCGCTGCACGCAGACGCCCGCCGCTGCCCGCAGACGTCCGCTGCTGCACGCAGGACGCCCGCTCTGCACGCAGGTCGCCCGTCCATGCGGACGCCCGGCTGTGCACGCAGGTCGCCCAGTCACCGCCTGCACGCAGGACGACCGCTCAGGTCGCAGGACGTCCGCTGCGCACCCGACCGTCCGTGCGCACCAGGACCGACCGCTGTGCACGACCTGGATCAGTGCACGCAGGACGCCCGCTGCAGCGCTGACGCCCGCCAGACGCAGGACGTCCGCTGCACGCAGGACGCCCGCCGCTGCACGCAGGACGCCCGTTGCAGCGCAGGTCGCCCGCCTGTGCACGCAGGACGCCCGCTGTGCACGCAGGTCGCCTTGTCGACCGTCATGGCACGCAGACGACCGCCAGCACGCAGACGCCCGCTGTCCCACCGGGCCCGCCTCGCGCAACGCGGACCGCGTCCGCAGCACGATCCTCGACTGCACGCGAGGATCGCCCGCACGCAGGTCATCCGCCGCTACGCAGGACGCCCGCTGTGCACGCAGGGACGCCCGCCACGCTGGACGCCCGCTCACGCACGCTGGACGCCGATGCACGCTGGACGCCCGCGCACGCGACGCCCGTCTTCAGCACGCTGGCCCGCCTGTGCCGCTGGACACCGCTGTGCACGCTGACGCCCGCTGCCGCAGGACGCCCGTTGCACGCAGCGCCAACCGCCACGCCCGGTTCGAATTTTAACCGGATCCCCTTTCGTTCGCATAAGCATCGACGGTTTCCACTCTTAGGATCGACTAACCCATGTGCAAGTGCCGCACATGGAACCTTTCCCTCTTCGCCTTCAAAGTTCTCATTTGAATATTTGCTACTACCACCAAGATCTGCACCGACGGCCGCCCGCCGGCTCGCCTAGGTTTTGCAGCGACACACTCCTCCTCATCGAGGCCTGGCTCTTGCCCCGACGGCCGGTATAGGTCGCGCTTCAGCCCATCCATTTTCGGGCTAGTTGATTCGGCAGGTGAGTTGTTACACACTCTTAGCGGATTTCGACTTCCATGACCACCGCCCTGCTGTCTTAATCGACCAACACCCTTTGTGGGTTCTAGGTTAGCGCCAGTTGGGCACCGTAACCCGCTTCGGTTCATCCCGCGCCAGTTCTGCTTACCAAAATGGCCCACTTGAGCTCGATTCCGTGGATGGCTCAACAAAGCAGCCACCCGCCCTACCTATTTAAAGTTTGAGAATAGGTCGAGGGCATTGCGCCCCGATGCCTCTAATCATTGGCTTTACCCGATAGAACTCGCTTTCGAGCTCCAGCTATCCTGAGGGAACTTCGAGGGAACCAGCTACTAGATGGTTCGATTAGTCTTTCGCCCTATACCCAAGTCGACGAACGATTTGCACGCCAGATCGCTGCGGGCCTCCACCAGAGTTTCCTCGGCTTCCGCCAGGCATAGTTCACCATCTTCGGTCCCGACAGGCATGCTCACACTCGAACCCTTCTCGAAGATCAAGGTCGGTCGGTAGTGCACCCGCCAGGATCCTACCAATCAGCTTCCTTACGCCTTACGGGTTTACTCACCCGCTGACTCGCACATGTCAGACTCCTTGGTCCGTGTTTCAAGACGGGTCGAATGGGGCCCACAGGCCGACGCCCGAGCACGCAGATGCCGAGGCACGCCGTGAGGCGCTGCTGCAGACCACGATTAAGGCAGCGACGTCTCCGCTGGCGTAACAAAGCCGGGCTTAGGCCACCGCTTTAATCCGCGGTCCACGCCCGAATCGATCGGCGGACCGGATTGCTCCGCTCCGATCCGACCGGGACGCATCGCCGCCCCCATCCGCTTCCCTCCGACAATTTCAAGCACTCTTTGACTCTCTTTTCAAAGTCCTTTTCATCTTTACCTCGCGTACTTGTTCGCTATCGGTCTCGCCCATATTTAGCCTTGACGGAATTTACCGATTGGGGCTGCATTCCCAAACAACCCGACTCGTGACAGCGCGCGGGGTCCGGCACGACGGGCTCTCACCCTCTCTGGCGCCTTTCCAGGGAACTTGGGCCCGTCCGAGGACGCTTCTCACTACACCAACGCCGAAGACGTCCGATTTTCAAGCTGGGCTCTTCCCGTTCGCCGCACTAAGGGAATCCTTGTTAGTTTCTTTTCCTCCGCTTATTGATATGCTTAAACTCAGCGGGTGATCCCGCCTGACCTGGGGTCGCTGAGGACTTTGGGTCATCGAGAGCTTTTGGACCGAACGACCGGCGATATTACGAGGCTTGAATTCACCACCGCATGTCGAGACGCCCTGGCGCTCTTAGCTCGATTTTGGCCAACCGGCGGTAACACGGAGACCAGCTTCCGTCCCATATCCTCAGAGGATGGGGACGACGATTTGTGACACCCAGGCAGACGTTGTAAGACCCGATCCTGGCCCAAAGGACCCAACTAGGATCTGCGGCCTTACTTAGCTATTCCATGTAATTTTTTCATTCATTTAAGGTTCAATCATTATCTAAGTCCAATTCAATACATGAGGTTCAGCCTAGTTCCATTCTAAATGACAACAGATAAGAGAAAGTGTATCTTTATTAATATAAAACATGTGATCCATACATAGATTCAGTTGCACAATAGGCTATCATAAGTTCTTAAGTTCATACTATCAATACTACCCATCATCCCACACATCCATCACAGCTCAGGTCTTCATGGTTCCTTAGCCTTGCCACGGCCCTGGTCTGATCCTGAAACCAACACATCACAATACATTGTATAAGTACAACCGATACCTTAACAAACACATCTATCATTGCATGGTTCGGTTCACCTATTCTATGCTCTCTAATCTAACCAATCAGTCACAAGGCACACGGCCACCATCAGTACATCAATCAGGACATCCAGGACACAGGAACAACACACGGCCTGCCTGTCCTAATGAGATCTGACCCATCATTCACATCATTCCAGACTCGCCATGTCTGGATGCCCAAACTGACATACTCAAATCAATCTCTAAAACTAATTAAAATTCATGACAATTACTGATAAATCCCCACTAAGAAGAATCCACAATCAGATTGATCAGAACCGGCCTAATTCACTTAGAATTTAGCCAAATCCCACTAAACCGCCATAACTGACCTCCATCAAACCGGCCTGATAAATCCAATCAAACCACATGATAAATCATGATAAATCCCCATTAAGAGGAATCCATGGTCGGATCCCATCAATTCCATCCAGAACCATGAGATCCGACCTAGCTGCCCAACCAAGGCCATGGAGGGTTTCTCTGTTATGGCCAAGGCCATGGCTCGGCTATAGCATGTCTGACTCCTCAGACTTCATTATAATATAGAATAGATGAGAATAATCAATGAGCAAAGCAGAAAGGATGCAACCAGCACCATCGTCCCACACAGATCCATCCGGATCCATCATGGATGGCCGATGGTCTCTGGTTAGCATCACTGACCTTAGGCGTGCGTTCTCCTGGGGCCAAGTCCCTTCCTGACTCCTTTTCCTTCTCCTTATCCTTCTGTCTGGTCTCCATCATCCTGCCTGATCTTCCCACGGCCTGAATCCCACTGGATCAGACAATCTCCAACACACACGGCTTGATCTTCAATCCGCTGGTCTCTCTCTTTCTAATTCTCTGGTAAGATTTTGGCAGAGTTTTCCCTAGGGAATTTCGTGCCATTTTCTGTGCCAGACATTCTCTATTTATAGAGAAAGGCCACGCCAACTCCCCTTGGACGAACAGGCACTTCCTGGAAGAGAGAACAGGCACAAACTGCCTCCCTTGCACCCATTCGCCTGGTAACTGCCCCAACTGCCAGATTTGGCGTGTGGGCTATCCAAAGAAAAGGCCCAACACCTCAGTCTGGATCCCTTGTCCAGCTATCAAGCCCCACGGCCCACACCTTGACCCATGACCCTTAGTGGATCATGCAGCACCCAACCGGACCCAACCTGTCCATAACCCGGCCACACTTGCCCAGACCTTAACACTTCACTGAGCTGAGTTGAGCTGGCCTCTAGCTGCTCCAGCTGAGTGAGCTAATCATCCAGCTACTGGAGCTGACCCATCCTTGTGTGAGCTGTTCTGAGCTGTCCCTAGCTTGTTCCAGCTGCTCCAGCTTCATTCCCTCATTGCCCAGCTCCCACTTCTCTTGTCCAGCTCCTATTTCCTTATCTCCATCCGTTCTTGGTTAAGTTTCAGCATCCTGAAGCTCTTAACCATCCTGTCCAGCCATGGTACGCTTGTCTTTAGGTCATGTGACCTGACTGGTGCGCATCCTCGTACCATGGCCGTGCCCGAAGGCCTTATCCAGATTTGGGGATGCTACAAGTCTCCCCCACTTGAATTGGATTCGTCCTCGAATCCAGAACAAGTACTCCTCTGGTTTCATATTGCTCAAACCACTCAGGAAACTCGGCCCTCATTCTGGCTTCTGTCTCCCAAGTTGTTTCCTCACGTCCATTACATTCCCAGATTACCTTGACCATTTGGACCACCTTCTTCCTGGTTGCTTTCTCCATCCTGTCCACAATTCGAACTGGCCTTGCTTCTAAGGTCAGGTTTGTTCCGAGGTCTGCAGGAATCTGGGGAATGTAAACATCCTGGGCTGCTAGACACTTCGAAGCTGGGACACATGAAATACATTATGAAACGCATCCATGGCGATGGCAGTTCCAGTTTGTATGCCACTTCTCCAATCCTCTCACTGACTCGGAAGGGACCTAAGTACCTTGGATCCAACTTTCTCCTACCTGAGATTCTTACCCTCCCTTTGAAGGTAATCATCTTCAAGTAGACCATATCACCAATCTCAAACTCAAGATCCTTCCTACGCTTGTCAGCATAGTGTTTCTGTCGATCTTGGGCTGCCTTCATCCGCTCCTGAATGAACTTGATCTTCTCCGTAGTTTCCTCTACTATTTCCGACCAATCATGCTGCGCCCCCCACTTGGGTCCAGCATACTGGTGTCCTGCATGGCCGCCCATACAAGGCTTCATATGGTGACATCCCAATGCTCCGGTGGTAGCTGTTGTTGTAAGCAAACTCCACCAAGGGCAAATGCTTCTCCCATGAATCACCCCAATCCAGAGCACAGGCTCTAAGCATATCCTCCAATGTTCTGATTGTGCGTTCAGATTGCCCATCCGTCTGGGGATGATATGCGTACTCATGTTCACTCTAGTTCCCAAGGCCTTTTGGAAAGCCCTCCAGAACCTAGAAGTGAACCTCGGATCTCTGTCCGACACTATACTAGATGGAACACCATGCAGCCGTACAATCTCATCCATGTACTTGTGCACAATCTGATCGACTCCATCTCCCTTCTTTATGGCCAGGAAGTGGGCAGACTTGGTTAGTCGGTCCACTATGACCCAGACCGCATCATTCTTCCTCCGGTCGGGAAACCCTGTCACAAAATCCATTGTGATGTGATCCCACTTCCATTCTGGGATGGGTAGACTTTGCAGCAGTCCACTTGGAACTTGGTGCTCAGCCTTAACCAACTGACATGTGGAGCACTTGGCCACCCACTCTGCTATGTCCACCTTCATCCGTATCCAATGATAGTACCTCTTCAGGTCATGGTACATCTTTGTGGCACCAGGATGTACCGAGAACTTAGATTTATGAGCCTGTCTCAGAATCTCCTCCTTCAGGCTTTTATCATTGGGTACACTCACTCTACCCTACCAGTATCGTACCATCAGCTGTGATCTGGTACTCAGTGGACTCATTGTGAGCAACCTTCTGCAGGTTCTCATCCAAGCTTTGTGCTTGTCTAATCCTGGTAAGAAGATCAGCTTGATTTACTGCCTCCAAACCCAATGGCTCGTCCTCACTGGCCATTGTGTTCAGATGCAAAGACCTGACCATTCCTTCCAGCACATCTGCTTCCTTCTCAGCAGATACCTCAGCTCTCCTCCGCTCAAGGCATCAGCCACCAGATTGGCCTTGCCCGATGATAAGCTATGTCCAAATCATAATCCGCCACAAACTCCATCCATCTTCTTTGTCTCAAATTCAACTCAGGTTGAGTGAATATGTACTTGAGACTCTTATGATCTGTCAGAATCTGAACCTTGGCACCATACAAGTATGATCGCCAAATCTTGAGGGCAAACACCACTGCAGCCATCTCCAGGTCGTGAGTTGGATAGTTTCCCTCATGCTTCCTCAATTGCCTAGAGGCATAAGCTATGACCTTCCCATGTTGGGTTAATACACATCCTAGTCCTGTGATGGAGGCGTCTGTGTATACTACATATGGTTGGTCAGCCTCTGGCAATACTAGTACTGGTGCACTAGTCAACATGTCCTTAAGTGCAGAGAAACACCTCTCACACTCCTCGGACCAAACAAACTTCACATCCTTGCCAGTCAGTTGTGTCATGGGTTGGGCCAAACTAGCAAACCCCTTGACAAACTTTCTGTAGTATCCGGCCAGGCCTAGAAAGCTCCGAACCTCCGTTGCATTCTTGGGTCGTGGCCACTCCTGAATACACTTGATCTTCTCTGGATCAACAGAAACTCCTTTATCAGACACTACATGACCGAGGAACCCTATACTCTTTTGCCAGAAGCTACACTTGCTTAACTTAGCAAAGAGTTGTTGTTCCCTCAGCCGTCCCAACACCAACCTGAGATGCTTCTCATGGTCTTCCTGACTTTTAGAGTATACAAGTATATCATCTATGAAGATGATTACAAATTCATCTAAAATTCCCGGAAGATACCATTCATCATCTTCATGAAGGCTGCTGGTGCATTGGTCAGACCGAATGGCATAACCACAAACTCGTAGTGTCCATACCTTGTTCGGAATGCCGTCTTCTTCACATCATTTGGCTCGATGGGGATTTGATGATAACCCGAGGCCAAATCAATCTTAGAGAACCACTTAGCTCCCTTGAGTTGATCCAGCAACTCATCGATCCGGGCAACGGGTACTTGTTCTTTATAGTCACCCGTTCAATCCCTCAGTAGTCAATGCATAACCTGAAGCTACCATCCTTCTTTTCACAAATAGGACTGGTGCTCCCTGGGTGACACACTGGGACGTATGAAACCCTTCTCCAACAACTCCTCGAGTTGTTTCTTTAACTCAGCCATCTCAGCTGGTGCCATACGATAGGGACTTTTGGACATTGGGGCCGTTCCAGGTTCGAGTTCGATCATGAACGGGTCAGCCCTGTCAGGAGGCACACCTGCAGCCCAAACACATCCTTGAACTCCTGAACCAACGGTATCCCGTCCGGCTACCACCCCTACAACCTCCTTAGTGTTAATGGTCGCCAACCAGGCCTCACAACCACCTCCCAGCATCTTTTCCACCTGGACCGCTGAGATCACTAAGCATCCAGAGGTTGGCCAATACCTTGGAACCTGATCGGGGTCCACACCCACTCTCAAACTGCACCCTTCCTCGGTGACAATCCAAGGTGGCCCGATTCTGTCCAAGCTAATCCATGCCTAAGATCACTTCATGATTCTTAATGCACCACAATCAGATCCACGGGCATAACCCTTCCTTGGATCAATACTGGGATGTCCTTCACAAGGCCTAATGAATGCATCACTTGGCTCCGCCGCACTCACTATCCCAGGAGCACCCCTGTATCCATACTAAACAATCCCTTTCCGATCATATCTGGGCTCACAAAACTATGTGTAGCCCCAGTATCGAAAAGCACGGTGTTTCCACACCACCAATATTCAAGGTCCCTACACAAGACCCCAATCATGTTCCCTAACCGCTCTAAGTTCCGTACCATGCAATTCTACTGAATTAAAAGAGTAAGGTTAGATCATTACCAGTGATCGCCTTGAATGGCCCTGCCTCGTCCGCATCCTTGGACAGCTCATAGATCCTTGGTGCTGAAGTCTGGCCGGGTCCTGTCCTGACTTGCTAGCCTCACCCGGCTCTTTCCTTGCCCACCAGACTGGTTAGGGCAATCCTTGAAGTGACCCTTCTTACCACATATGTGGCAGGTCCGGCGTCACTAACATTGGGACACTCCCGAGCAAAATGACCCATCTTACCACAACGAGTGCATGCACCCATGGCCCTCCAGCACTCGCCTCCGTGGCTACGTCCACACTTAGGGCACTCAGGCCTACCACTTGGGGTTTTACCCCTCAGCCTGGTCCTCTTTCTCTTCCGGTCACCACTTTGCCCAGAAGATACCACCACACTTTTGAGTCTCTGACTCCTCTGCAAGATTGGTCTCCAGCATAGCCATCCTTTCAACCAGCTCAGACACAGTCGAGAAGGTGCGGACTGAACAGTAAGTCCGGAGTTCGACCCTAAGGCCTCTGATGAACCGACGGACCTGTACTGCCTCGTCCTCCAACTCCCTTCCCACAAAGCGTCTAAGACGGTTGAATTCCTCCTCATACTCACGAACCGTCCTGCGTCCCTGGACCAAGTCCAAGAACTGAGCCTCCAGACGATCCCATGCCTCAGCTGGAAAGTACTTGTGGTTGAACTCAACCTCAAAGTCTGAGAAGCGTTCAATGGTGTAATTGGTACGCTTGTCCAGAGCCAACCACCAATTGTGTGCATCTCCCTCCAGGAAATGAACTGCAATGTCCTTCTGGTAATCCTTTGGACAACGGCTCGAGCTGAAGTTACGGACCAGCCTGCTCCTCCATTCATCAGCCTCTATGGGGTCAACACTTCCAGCAAAGTGTTTGGTCCCCATGCGGGTTATGTGCTCCAGAACCTTCAGGTAGTCCACCTTCTTTGTTGCCCCAGCTGGAGGATCGACCTCAATCACTTCAGCCGCCTCCACCTGATTCTGAGCTGCTCGGCCAGCTGCCTGAGCTGCTCGGCCAGCTGCCTGAGCTGCTACCACTGGAGCAATCCGTTCATTCCCAATGGGAACGGCCGTCCTGGAGGGTGCCAATGACTGAGTTAGAGCCAAGATCTGAGTCCCCATAGCCTGCATCGCTTCCAACACCTCCTTCAGGGTCGGTCCAGCAGCCTGTTCCACTTGGCCGGCCGTCCCAACCCTCTGGCCATCATGGTGTCCTGCGTTTGAGGACTCACCCTGGTCCTCCAGTCCACGTCCACCCGGCCGTCCAGCTCCATCAACTGGTTCCAGCTCCTGTTCCAGCTGACGTTCAGCTCCATCCACACGAACCTCAGTCGGGTTAATCCGAGCAAGTGGCAGTCCGGTTCCCACCTCAGTCCCATCCGTTTGGATAGGCAGCACCACGGTTGGGTTAGCCCCATCCGCCTCAACTTGTCCGGACACACCAGCTGCTTCCTTTCCTTTCCGAGACTTGGACTTCTTTGTACCCTTAGGCGTCAAATCAAACATTCCAATGTTAGTTCCACCAACATTTGTATTAAACAACACAAAATCTCTAAGGTTAGCAACACAATCAATCAGACCTTTCCATGAGACCCAGCCGGATGTGTGGTGATTCCCCATAACCCAACAATCCTAGAATCAACTCCGCTCTGATACCAACTTGTAAGACCCGATCCTGGCCCAAAGGACCCAACTAGGATCTGCGGCCTTACTTAGCTATTCCATGTAATTTTTTCATTCATTTAAGGTTCAATCATTATCTAAGTCCAATTCAATACATGAGGTTCAGCCTAGTTCCATTCTAAATGACAACAGATAAGAGAAAGTGTATCTTTATTAATATAAAACATGTGATCCATACATAGATTCAGTTGCACAATAGGCTATCATAAGTTCTTAAGTTCATACTATCAATACTACCCATCATCCCACACATCCATCACAGCTCAGGTCTTCATGGTTCCTTAGCCTTGCCACGGCCCTGGTCTGATCCTGAAACCAACACATCACAATACATTGTATAAGTACAACCGATACCTTAACAAACACATCTATCATTGCATGGTTCGTTCACCTATTCTATGCTCTCTAATCTAACCAATCAGTCACAAGGCACACGGCCACCATCAGTACATCAATCAGGACATCCAGGACACAGGAACAACACACGGCCTGCCTGTCCTAATGAGATCTGACCCATCATTCACATCATTCCAGACTCGGCCATGTCTGGATGCCCAAACTGACATACTCAAATCAATCTCTAAAAACTAATTAAAATTCATGACAATTACTGATAAATCCCCACTAAGAAGAATCCACAATCAGATTGATCAGAACCGGCCTAATTCACTTAGAATTTAGCCAAATCCCACTAAACCGCCATAACTGACCTCCATCAAACCGGCCTGATAAATCCAATCAAACCACATGATAAATCATGATAAATCCCCATTAAGAGGAATCCATGGTCGGATCCCATCAATTCCATCCAGAACCATGAGATCCGACCTAGCTGCCCAACCAAGGCCATGGAGGGTTTCTCTGTTATGGCCAAGGCCATGGCTCGGCTATAGCATGTCTGACTCCTCAGACTTCATTATAATATAGAATAGATGAGAATAATCAATGAGCAAAGCAGAAAGGATGCAACCAGCACCATCGTCCCACACAGATCCATCCGATCCATCATGGATGGCCGATGGTCTCTGGTTAGCATCACTGACCTTAGGCGTGCGTTCTCCTGGGGCCAAGTCCCTTCCTGACTCCTTTTCCTTCTCCTTATCCTTCTGTCTGGTCTCCATCATCCTGCCTGATCTTCCCACGGCCTGAATCCCACTGGATCAGACAATCTCCAACACACACGGCTTGATCTTCAATCCGCTGGTCTCTCTCTTTCTAATTCTCTGGTAAGATTTTGGCAGAGTTTTCCCTAGGGAATTTCGTGCCATTTTCTGTGCCAGACATTCTCTATTTATAGAGAAAGGCC
>JAEACV010000704.1:40000-46039 GCA_016432835.1 Brassica nigra
GCAGGCCAGGGAGGTGCCTACCCTATATATACATTAAGCATTTTTCAGTCTTTCACGGTAGACATTGATTACTTCGGGAGTATTTTTGATGTAAAAAATACTTCGAATTTGAATCTGATTTTTGCATGCTTCATATGTATGGTTAGAGCTATTTTCTGGTAAATTTTCATAATTTTTATTGCTTCTAACCATGTCTTTTGGATGCTACAAGGATCGGGTTCTCGGGGTCTAAAATGATGTCTATCGCAACTTTTGATTGGAACTTGACATCTAGAACTCTTTATTGACATATTTGTGATGTTTCCTTTCAGAAAATTTTGTTCAAAATATCAATTTTGAATTTTTGGGTTATCGGTGGTCTTGGCGCGCGGGACATGGATCAGTGCATGCGGGGCGTGGATCAGTGCACGCGGGCGTCGGCTGTGCGCGGGGTCGTCTGTGCAGCGGGACGTCCGTCTGTGCACGCGGGACGTCCGTCTGTGCACGCCGGACGTCGTCTGTGCACGCAGGTCGTCCGGCTGTGCATTCGTCGTCTGTGCGGGACGTCGGCTGCAGCGGGTCGTCGGCTGCGCACGCGGTCGTCAGGTCGACCGTCTGTGCGCGGGTCGTCGGCTGTGCACGTCGGCTGTGCGCGGGTCGTCGTCTGTGCGCGGGACGTCGGCTGTGCACCGGGTCGTCGGCTGCGCGCGCAGGTCGTCAGGTCGACCGTCTGTGCACGCGGACGACCGTCTGTGCGCAGGGCGTCGTCTGTGCACCGGACCGTCCGTCTGTGCACCAGGACCGACCGGCTGTGCACGGACCTGGATCAGTGCGCAGGACGTCCGTCAGTGCACGCAGGACGTCCGTCAGTGCACGGGGCGTCCGTCGGTGCACGGGACGTCCGTCTGTGCACGCAGGTCGTCCGGCTGTGCATGCACGTCCGGCTGTGCACGCAGGTCGTCCAGGTCGACCGTCTGTGCACGCAGGACGACCGTCTGTGCGCAGGACGTCCGTCTGTGCACCGGACCGTCGTCTGTGCACCAGGACCGACCGGCTGTGCACGGACCTGGATCAGTGCACGGGGCGTCCGTCAGTGCACGCGGGACGTCCGTCAGTGCACGGGACGTCCGTCAGTGCACGCAGGACGTCCGTCGGTGCACGGGACGTCCGTCTGTGCACGCAGGTCGTCCGTGCACGCAGGACGTCGGCTGTGCACGCAGGTCGTCCAGGTCGACCGTCTGTGCACGCAGGACGACCGTCTGTGCACGCAGGACGTCCGTCTGTGCACCGGACCGTCGTCTGTGCACCAGGACCGACCGGCTGTGCGGACCTGGATCAGTACGCAGGACGTCCGTCAGTGCACGCGGGACGTCCGTCGGTGCACGCAGGACGTCCGTCGGTGCGCGGACGTCCGTCGGTCTGCAGCGCGGCGTCCTACGTGCACGCGGGACGTCGTCTGTGCGCGGCGGGCGTCCGTGCTGTGCACGGCGTGCGTGTCGTCCGTCGTGCGCGGCGTCGGTCGGTGCACGCCGGTCGTCGGCTGTGCACGACGTCGGCGTGCGCAGCGGTCGTCCAGGACGTCTGTGCACGCGGGCGTCCGTACTGCGCGGGCGTCCGTCTGTGCACCGACCCGTCTGTGCGGACGGACGTCCGTGCGCAGCGGACCTCCTCGTGCACGCGGGCGTCGTCGTGCGCCGGACGTCCGTCGTGCACGGATCACGTCGTGCACAGCCGGTCGTCTGGTGCACGACGGACGGTCGGGTGCGGGCCGGACGTCCCAGCGTGCTGACGGTCGTCCTGTCGTGCACGACGGTCGACCTGTACGAGGCGTCCACGGCCGGACGTCGATGCTGGCGGACGACCTGCGTACGACGGACGTCCTGCGTGCCTTGACGGGCGTCGTGCACGGCGGGCGTCCTGCGTGCACGGCCGGACGTCCTGCGTGCACTGATCCAGGTCGTGCACGGCGGTCGGTCTGGTGCCTGAGCGGTCCGGGTGCGGGCGGGCGTCCTGCGCGCAGCGGTCGTCTGCGTGCACAGGCGGTCGACCTGGGCGACCGGCGTGCGGCGGACGACCGCGTGCACAGCGGACGTCGCGTGCAGCGAGGGCGACCGGCGTGCACGGACGTCCTGCACAGCGGACGACCAGCGTGCACAGACGGTCGCCTGGGCGACCCGCGTGCGCAGCGGACGACAGCGTGCACAGCCGGACGTCCCGGCGTGCACGACGGACGACCCGCGTGCAGCCGGACGTCCCGTGCACAAGCGGCGTCGGCGTGCACAGACGGACGTCGCGTGCTGAGCGGACGTCCGCGTGCACAGCGGACGTCGTGCACACGGATATCCTGCGTGCTGATCCCGTCCTGCATGCACTGATCCATGTCCTCGTGCCAAGACCACCGTACAACCCAAAATTCAAAATTGATATTTTGAACAAAATTTTCTGAAAACATCACAAATATGTCAATAAAGAGTTCTAGATGTCAAGTTCAATCAAAGTTGCGATAGACATCATTTGACCCGAGAACCCGATCCTTGTAGCATCAAAGACATGGTTGAAGCAATAAAAATTATGAAAATTTACCAGAAAATAGCTCAACCATACATATGAAGCATGCAAAATCGGATTCAAATTCGAAGTATTTTTATCAAAATATCGAACAAGTCGATGGTGAAGACTGAAAAATGCTTAATGTATATATAAGGGTAGGCACCTCACGGCCTGCCTGGAAGGTGGGCGTCGAGCGGTATGGTTAACGTCCAGTGCTTGGTGCAGCCAGAAGCGAGTCGATGGGTTGACAGTCGGTCACATTTTCGGCGGCTTTTCGGCAACTTTTCGGTGGACCATTTGCCACGACGCCAATTTCGCTTCGCGGTCTTGGCCTGGTTTCATCCGTCTTCAACTGATCATCTGATTACATCAGAAGGTTGGCTGGATAGATTGGTGGCGGGGCAATGAGCGTCGGTATAGTGGTGGATAGGTAGTGTACATAGGCTCGTTGCTCGCGCGCTTCTGAGACCAACTATCGCTTCTGGTTCGTTCACTAGCATATTGCTGGTTGACTCGATCGGGGCCTGTGTTGCGTACCTATCTAGAGTTGTTAGCTTTGCTTAAAATGTTGTTAGCGGATGCTCCTTCCATGGGTAGCCGTGAACACAATAACCACACCTTGATCCTTGCGTCTTTGCATGAAAATGCATGCTGTAAAGTGAATAGGATGTTGGCTGGGATCTCGGATCTGAAATGTTATGGCGGTGACTAGAAGCAATTCTTGTCCTAAAGCACGTTGTCTCGGACAAAGATGGCGGTCGAGTCCTTATCATTCCCGCTTTCGTTTGCGGAATACGACTTGGTCTTGCGATTTATGAATGCTACCTGGTTGATCCCCAGTAGTCATGCTTGTCTCAAGATTAAGCCATGCATGTGTAGTATGAGCGAATTCAGGCTGTGAAGCTGCGAATGGCTCATTAAATCGTTATAGTTTGTTTGATGGTAACTACTACTCGGATAGTAGTAATTCTAGAGCTATCGTGCAGCAAACCCGACTTCTGGAAGGATGCATTTATTAGATAAAGGTCGGCGGGCTCTGCCGTTGCTCGATGATTCATGACCTTTCGGCGGATGCATGGCCTTTGTGCTGGCGGCGCATCATTCAAATTTCTGCCTATCAACTTCGATGGTAGGATAGTGGCTACTGGTGATGAGTGGCGGAGGTTAGGGTTGATTCGGAGGAGCCTGAAAGCGGCTACCACATCAAGAAGGCAGCAGCATAAATTACAATCGACACGGGGAGGTAGTGACAATAAATAACAATCTGGCTCTGAGTGCAGTAATTGGAATAGTACAATCTAAATCCTGCGCGAGGATCCATTGGAGGCAAGTCTGGTGCCAGCAGCACGGTATTCAGCTCAATAGCGTATATTTAAGTTGTTGCGGTTAAAAGCTTCGTGGTTGAACCTTGGGGTGGGTGGCCGGTCGCCTTGGCCCGGCTGCGGTCGGCATCCTTCATCGGCGTCGCTCCTGGTCTGGCGGTCGTTCCTCCGTCGCTGTTTACTTTGAAGAAATTAGGTGCTCAGGCCTACGCTCTGTATACATTAGCATGGGATAACATCATAGGATTTCGATCCTATGTGTTGTCGCCGGGATCGAGTAATGATGCGAGGGACAGTCGGGGGCATTCGTATTTCATAGTCGAGTGAAATTCTTGGATTTATGAAAGGCGAACAACTGCAGCATTTGCCAGAGATGTTTTCATTATCGAAAACGGTGGGGCTCGAAGGCGATCGAGATGATCCTAGTCTCCGACCATAAGCGATGCGACCAGGGATCAGCGGATGTTGCTTTTAGGACTCCGCGGCACCTTATGAAATCAAAGTTTTGGGTTAAAGTATGGTGGCTGAAACTTAGGAAGGGCACCACCAGGAGTGAACCTGCGGCTTAATTGACTCAACGAAACTTACCAGGTCGAACATAGTAGGATTGACAGTGAGAGCTCTTTCTTGATTCTATGGGTGGTGGTGCATGGCCGTTCTTAGTTGGTGGGCGATTTGTCTGGTTAATTCGTTATGAGCGAGACCTCACCTGTAACTAGCTACGTGGAGGCATCCTTCGGCGGCTTCTTAGAGGACTATGGCGTTTAGGCCAAGGAAGTTGAGGCAATAACAGGTGCTGATGCCCTTGATACGGGCGCCGCGCGCTGCTGATGTATTCAGCGAGTTCACACCTTGGCGACAGGCCGGGTAATCTTTGAAATTTCATCGTGATGGGGATAGATCATTGCAATTGTTGGTCTTCAGCGAATTCTAGTAGCGAGTCATCAGCTCGCGTTGACTCGTCCTGCCCTTTGTACGCCCGTGTCACCCATTGAATGATCGGTGAAGTGTTGGGATCATGGCGGCGTGGGTGGTTAGCCGTCTCTTGACGTCGCGAAGTCACTAAACCTTATCATTTAGAGGAAGGAGAAGTAACAAGGTTTCCGTAGGTGAACCTGCGGAAGGATCATTGTCGTACCACGGAAGCGAGCGACCGAGCGATGAAACACCACTCTCGGTGGGCGGTCTCTTAGCGATTCGTGCCTGCCGATTTCCGTGGTTATGTGTTCGTCGGTTCAAGACTTACTTAGGTCTCAGTCGGATGCGTCATAACCGGATTTCACAAACCGACACGAAAAGTGTCAAGAACATGCAACTGGCGTCTGCTTCATGGCAGGAGGCGGTGTTGTTGAGTAGTGCTGCAATGTAAAGTCTAAAGCGACTCGGCAGCGGATATCTGGCGCGCCGATGAAGCGTGGCGAAATCGATACTGGTGAATTGCAGAATCCGTGAACCATCGAGTCTTTGAGCGCAAGTTGCGCCCCAAGCCTTCTGGCGAGCCGCGTCTGCCTGGTGTCACAATCGTCGTCCCCATCCTCTCGAGGATATGGGGCGAGCTGGTCTCTCGTGTGTTACCGCGGTTGGCCAAATCGAGCTAAGGCGCCAGGGCGTCGACATGCGGTGGTAATTCAACCTAATATCGTCGATTAGGTCCGAAGCTCGATGACCCAAAGTCCTCAACGCGACCCCAGGTCAGGCGGATCACCGCTGAGTTTAAGCATATCAGCGGAGAAGAAACTAACAAGTTCCCTTAGTAGCGGCGGCGAACCGGGAAGAGCCCAGCTTGAAAATCGGGCGTCTTGGCGTTGGTATGTCTGAGCGTCCTCAGCGGCGGACGGGCCCAAGTTCCTGAAGGCGCCAGAGGGTGAGCCCGTCGTGCCGTTCTCGCACCGGCGCTGTCACGAGTCGGGTTGTTTGGAATGCAGCCCAATCGGTGGTAATTCAGTCAAGGCTAAATATGGGCGAGGCCGATAGCGAACAAGTACGGTAAAGATGAAAAGGACTTTGAAAGAGTCAAAGTGCTTGGTATGGGAGGAAGCGGATGGGGCGGCGATGCGTCGGTCGGATGAGCGAACAATCGGTCCGTGATCGGTCGAGCGTGGACGGCGGATTAAGCGGTGGCTAAGCCGGGCTTTTGTTGGCAGCGGAGCGTCGCTGCCTTGTCGTGGTGCAACACGCCTCGCGGCGT
>JAEACV010000344.1:0-12896 GCA_016432835.1 Brassica nigra
CCTGGCGCCGGCGGCACCCGGCTCGCTGGCGCTGGGCGGCACCGGCCTGGCGCCGGCGGCACTCGCCCGGCCTGGCGCCGGGCGGCACCCGCCTGACCTGGCGCCGGCGGCACCTGGCCACGGCAGGTCGGCCTGGCGTCGGGTCCGCGGCCTCGGCCCCGATCTGGTCTCGGTCCTATCATGCCCGGTTCAATCCCATCTTAGCTTGTTCGGATCAATCCACGCAAGTTTGGTACGATCACGGTTATTCTGAACACCAATATCTCGACTATACAAGGAATTGGGGTTCCTTCGAAACATCGAAACCTTCAAAACGCGTTTTTAAAACCGTAAAACGCCTAAACGGCCCAACGTGGCCAAACGGCCCGCCACGATTTTCCGAAAAGAAGGATAACTATGACGGTTTATCTTTATCCTCACATAAGAGATAAATGTCAAGTTTCCAGAAGATAAATGTCAAGTTTCCAGAAGATAAATGTCAAGTTTTCAAGATAAATGTCAAGTTGCCCGATAAACATGAAGATGGACGAAAATGGAAAAGCCCGATAAGATAGGCCGCCTTAAGGGAGTATATAAGGAGAGCTTTGAGCAAGAAGCAAACCAGATCACAAACTTTCAAGAACTTAGCACTTAGAGCGATTTAGCATTCTTTTTCACTAGCGAAGCCGACTCAACTAGGATAGACTAGGCGACCAGACTAGCGGACTCCTCGACAGCTCTACGGCCGATTTCTTGTTGTACACGCCAAACGAGAATTCAGAAATAAGATCTCTTTCGCTCAACTTTACGATTTCTATTTTCGTAATTTTATCTCTATTTGATTGTTTCGCAGCGCCCAGCAGATATCCGGACCTTCAAGGAAGATCGGGTTAACTCGGTTTTCCTCCACAAATCTTTATCAGAAATTGACGGTGCGAATTTCGTTCCCACAGTTTGGCCAGAAGGAGGGGGTTACGGATCTATCTATCTCGCAACTGCACACGCCGATCATGTCTACCGACGCCACCAAGGATCAGCCAGCTAGACGGAACACCCGCCGACGCCAACGCTGAGAAGACTCCAGCTGGAGATGCGTCCGCAGTCACTGCTGATGCAAACACTGAGGCCAGCAGATGAAGGAACTGTTTACCTCCGCCCAGGCACGGGCGAACAACAGACAAGTTGATAACCTCGCCGCAAAACAGGTCGACACCTTAACCGCGAGCAAACTGCCGCTGATCCACCAAGGCACGCCAGAGACTCGACTTCGATCTCCGGCACGAAAAAAGATGCCCAAAGAGCCCACTCGGGAAACGGCTCCAAAGGACAGCAAACGACCTCGCAGAACCTTCCACTCCCGGCTACGGAAACAAGGAAAGCGACGCCGAGCGCGATCGATCTAGATATCAGCGCACCAATCGATCCTTCCGATGAAGACGCTGACATCCACCCCAGAGGACCCGCCAGTCCGCCGCAGACGGTATCCTTCGATAGGCCCATGACAAAGAGGAAGAAGAACTCTACTGATGGAGCAGGAAGAACTCGCTGAAGATCAAATCGGATCTATCGCGACCAGCCGACAAACTCGAGGAACGCCGTAGCAATAGGAGATCCATGATCTCCGCGAATCTCAAAAAGACCGCGGCCGGCGAAAGCGTGAAATCGCAAATCCATCAGCGACCAGTTCCGCCCGAGATCGATAGACTTCTCGAGGAAGCACGAAAACACCATTCACCACCCGGATCACGGAAACACGATCTCAGACCCAGGGAAAATCAAAATCCCGGTCTATGACGGCACGACGGATCCTAAGTCGCACCTGCAGTCTTTCCAGATCGCAATGGGCAGGTGCAAACCCGGAGTGAACGAGACGACGCAGGTCATTGTCTTCTTCGCCGAGCACCTCAAAGGCGCTGCGCCGAAAGTGGTTCTCCGACTCAAAAGGAACTCCATCGAAGCTTCCGCCAACTGGCCTCGGCTTTCTCAAACAATACTCCATGTTCATGGACAGAAACGTCCGACGTGGATCTATGGAGTCTAGCTCAGAAGGAGGACGAGTCACTCCGCGACTTCATGCGAAGGTTCAAGCTGGTGATGGCCAGAGTAACGGCATCAGCGACATAATGTCGCAATCGACGCCCTGAGGAAAACTCTCTGGTACAAGTCGAAGTTCCGAAAGTGGATACTACTGGAAAAGCCGCGGACAATCCAGGATACTCTCCACAAGGCAACGGACTTCATCATCATGGAAGAAGAGATGAAGCTTCTATCGCAGAAGCACGGACCACAGAAAACGTCCTCGAAAAAGAAAACCTCTCGTAACGACAAAAACGCCCATCACGGCGGGAAGACGCCCAAGGCGAGCATAACTACGCCATCAACTCGAGCAAGGCAGAACCTCCGGAAACACCTGGACCAGGAACCAGTACAAGGATAATTCCTACTGCGAGTTCCACGAAACCAGAGGTCACTCCACTGCGAACTGCAAGGTTCTCGGCGCCCGACTCGCCGCAAAGCTCCTCACCGCAAACTATCAAAGGTCAAGAGTATAAAGGACTTGCTCTGACTCCGACCGCAAAGACCAACAAACTGTCTCCGAGGACCGCTACACCGAAAATCAATCGGGGGAAAAACGCGGAAGAAGACAGGACGACCAAGGGAACAACAGCAGTCGCCAGAGGGTAAACATGATCATCGGAGGATCACAGTTCTACCAAGACTCTGTCTCGTCGATAAAAGCCTACGGGCAAAAAGCCGAGACAAGTTCCAACTGGTTCCCAGACAGCGATGTTCCTAACCACACGATCGCTTTCGAGGAACAGAGACCGCCGGAATCGACAAACCTCACTGCGATCCTTTGGTAATCGACCTGGTAATCCAGGATCTCAAGTCGGCCGCATTCTCATCGATACAGGAAGCACGGTCAACGCCATCTTCCGCGACACCTCTACAGGATGAAGATCCCACTTGGGAAGTCGCCCCGAGCCAAAACCTTTGACGGGTTTTGGCCACTACCATGACCTCGGAGAATTAAACTCCCGGTCATGGCAAAGGAAGTTACAAAGATCGCCGAGTTTGCAGTAGTCGACAACCCGCCATCTACAACGCCATCATGGGAACCCCTTGATCAACTCCATGAAGGCAGTACCATCCACATATCACCTCGGTATCAAGTTCCCGACTCGACCGAACCGCAGCCATCCGGGGTAGTCAGAAACAATCGAGACTCGTACCTAGCCGAAGTTCAAACTGCGAAAAGATCGAACGCCTCGCCAACCCAAACGAGCAAAGGAATCACACAACATTCCCGAGGACTCAAGAAAGATGATCCAGAATCATCCGAACAGGCAACGATTCAAGACAGCGACAAAGCCTCTGAGTCCACCGCCATAAAAGCAGATAGCTCGACCCGACAAACCGCCGATCCAACCAGCACGATCGAACGGCAACGCGACGGGAGTAAAACGCTTATGCAACTATCAGAACTACGAGATGGCTTGATCCTCGAAGAGGTACGAGGCAGCTCGTCGAAACCCGGCGAAGTTCAGCTATCCCCTCACCAAAAGGGGACTGCGCGATAATTCTATACTCCCACAAAACGCCAAAACCGACATGTACTCTAACTTCTCAAATTTTAATAAAATTCTTTCTATCTTTTATGCTCACTTAAACGCATCAACGCTTCGAAAACGAAAATCATATCTTCAAAAGAAACGCCGAGACGCCGCAACTTCTTAAAAGATAACAAAACTCGATTATCCGCAAAAGACAGTCCACCTGCGACTTAAAATAACTCACGCCATCGATTGGCCCCGACGGACGACACAAGAAAATTTCACTAAATACAAACTCGTAGTCAGACCTACAAGGTCCTCTTACATCCGACAAGGATATCATAGCTATACAAGAAACCCAAAATTTTGGTTTAGCGCCTCGATAAACTCCGAAGATAGCTCGATTCTTTAACACAAGTCATATAAGCCGCGACTAGTCGCGGACTTTAAACAAAAGAATCAGGAAGAAATCACTAACAGGCAAAACGAAGCCGATCAGTCATCGACAGCCTTAAAGCTGAGAGTAAGCCTAGGTCTTGCCCTAAACCCAGTCTTGCTGGATCTTGACATCTCACAGACATAGTATCGTGATACAGATCCCAAAACATGTCTCTTATCGCTACACCTAAAACGCCGCTAAAAGTAGCATACGGACCAAGCGACAAAAAGAGTTAGGATAATGGCGACTACCGTGATCCTTCCTCTACAGTTGACGAAAGTATAAATCAAAACAAAAGACTAAATCTCGCAAATTTTCATATTCATAAAGCCGCAAAGACGGCAGGATTCAAAGCCACCAACGCCAGTCCCAAAACATAAGAATGCAACCTCCAACGGTCGCAGAATAAAACTTTAAAACGCCACACACGGCCAAAAAATACGATTCACAAAAGAAAGTCAACATTGAGAAACTGGATGCGGAAATCCCAAACGAACTAGCAGGCTGGTCCACTTCCTCATTCACGCCTTGAGCGCTCCCACAACCCTCGGCGTTCTCATCGGCTCCGCCTCCATCAGATCCTCGAAACCTCGATAGTTCCCATAGTCTCCGGACTCTTTCTTCTACCGGAGGAACCAAGGAATCAGCATGAGCACACTCGCCATGAAATCCTTCATCTCAGCAATCTCGAATCGAAAGAGAAACCGGTTCCGAGACTTGTAAAGGTTTACGATCAACCCCGCACTCGCTGAAATCACCAACAAACTCCTGAGCTTCTTTAAAATATTGAAACTCAGCAGCAAACGATTCGCCTGCCTTGCCACCTCCGCCATGCACTATCCTTCTTCCTCTCCTTTCCGCCAACGAGCTCGAGCGTGAAGCTCAGCTTGCTTCGCTCTGCGCCTTTACCTCTTGTCGGAACCGAAAAGCTCTCCCCGCTTCTGTGGTCTTGAAGTTAGCAATCCTGGATTTGCGGAAACTCGAGTCAAGCTACCGCTAAACACTCTTAGTCCCTGCATAAACTCAAGATCAGCAAGTACGCTTATATACAGATTCAAACATAAGGTTAAGAAGTTCAAGGGCCAAACCTCGCTGACACGCTGGGAGCCCTCGCAAAACCCGTTGTTTTCCTCATCCTCCAGCGACTCATCAGTAGTAAACTCCGGAGGAAGGCCATCAAAGAAGTTGTTGGGTGGAAAACCGCTGGTTCGCTTTTCCGCTGGAGCAAAACAAGGGTTTTCTCCCAACAGTGAAGGATCTTCCGAGCCTTCCCCATCATCGCATTTCCTTCCCTTACGAGACCTCTGCCTACGCCTCGGTAGGAGCTTCATGACCGGTTCGCATCATGCACGAGACAGGATCTCGATCGATAAAGTCTAACCGCCTCGAATCCGCTCGAGGGTGAAGGACTTCAGAAAACGCCTTTGACGAAGAAGATCTCTTGACAAAGAGATCACCGCAAATGCGATAGGGTTGTTCCCTACAAAGCAAAACTTTTCACTAAAACTCGCGACTCCTCAAAGGTGAAATAGACAACAGGGTTTTCATCAGATACCTCGGTTGAAGTTCCATGCTTGCGGAAATAGATGGAGGCAGCTCTCCTCGACAGACTCACCATCTATTTGACGAAGAAGAAACGCCCTGCCACGATTTGGGATTCGGTAGTCCCCTGAATCACGCCATATCCTTCTTAGGCAGCATGGAGTAGTAACCGCGCTCCCTCCGCCGAGTACCCCAAAGACCTTCAAATCGCGGGACCAAGATCAATCCCGAAGTTCAGAGCTAGCGATCAGCACGCCAAGCCAACTCTCCAAGGCAGGAACGCTGAGCTGGTTGATCGAAAGTTCAAGCGTGAAGCGCATCTAACAATGGCACCAGGGATCGGGAACCACATACGGCAGTACGAAAGAAAGCTTCAGAACATGTAAAGAAACCTTGCGGAGGATTCCTTGCACTCTCGTACCAACGGAATCCAGAATTTGACTCTTTCAGAACTTGGTAAAAATCTCAATAACCTTGAGATATTTACGAAACCGAAGCTCGGCGTAAAGGAGCACCAGGCTGCCTCGAGGTCCCTTCGAACAGGGATCTCTGGCAGTGTTGGGGCTAACCTACAAGGGCTCGGTAATACGATTCTTCGCTTCCTTCGACCAACTTCTCCGCTTCACCGCCACATGGCAGGAGAGTCATCCGAGGATGATTGGGAAGAAGAATTTCTCTTTGAGGACTTTGAAGACATTGTTCTTAAAGAGAGAGAAAGGATTCTTGAGAGAGAGAGAGTAAATTTCTTATGATGAAGTAAGAATGAGATTTCTTACTCCATCCTTATAAAGGAGGTAAAATCACTATTTACCCCGACTTTCGCAAACGACACGCCTCTACACCTTCCCATACGGCCATACCGCAAGCTAGGATCCGACAGGCACTACGGTTCCTAGCTAGCTGGGGGGCTAACTGTTGGGGTCAAAATCGGTCAATGACGAAATCGTTACCCGAAAGTCCTCGAAAGAAAAGCCAAGCGACGATCAAAGCCAAGAAACGGGTCGTCACTCGATAAAACTCACGGGAAGGCTCGTCCACTCCCATCTGCGCCAGCGGCGGGGTCCCGGCGCCCATCCGCAATCATCTCATGATCTCGGCAATGGCGCATCTTGGTCCCTTGAAACCCATGTCCGGATCGTCCGAGATCTACAATGAGTCTTCCGAACGACTTCCCATTGTTTAAAAGATTCGCCTTTAACACATCTAAAGCTCAAGCCTCGTTGCTCACATCCTTGAAGACGGAAAGTCTACAAATCCAAGTCCATCGCGAAAATCCCAATACTCGAGGAGTCTTGTTGATTAGAAACGATTATCTCGAATTCCACGGCTAACGATCTTCCCAACTCAAAGATTTCCGCAAACGACTAACGGGAAAGATCGAACAAACCCACGACGGCAGGATGGCCTACGCCGGGCGCACTGACGCGGGCCGCCTGGCGCCGGCGGAAAATATCACGCTGGCCGGCTGGCGGCAGGCAGCGCCGCCTGGCGCCGGGCGGCACCGCCACGGCCGGGCCTAGCGCCGGCGGCACGCAGGACGCTGGCTAGCCTGGCACCGCGCACGCGGACGCTGGTCGGCCTGGCGCCGGGCGGCACGCGACGCGGGCTAGCCTGGCGCCGGCGGTATTTGGCGCCGGCGGCAGCGGACGCTGGCGGGCCAGCCGGCGCACTCGCCTGGCGCCGCAGCACCGCCACGCTGGCCGGCCTGGTGTGCCGGCGGCACTGCCTCAGCGCCGGGCGGCATCGGGACGGGCTAGCCTGTTTCGGGGCGGCATACCCGCCACGGCCGGCCGCCTGGCGCCGAGGCACCAGCTGGCGCCGCGGCACTCGCCTGGCGCTGGCGGCACGCTGGACGCTGGTCGCCTGGCGCCGGCGGCACTCGCCTGGCGCGGGCGGCACTCGCCCCTGGCGCCGCACCTGGCCACGCTGGTCGGCCTGGCGCCGTCTGCGGCCCTCGTCCTGGTCTCGGTCCTATCATGCCCGGTTCAATCCCATCTTAGCTTGTTCGGATCAATCTACGCAAGTTTGGTACGATCACGGTTATTCTAGAACACCAATATCTCGACTATACAAGGAATTGGGGTTCCTTCGAAACATCGAAACCTTCAAAACCGTTCTTCAAAACCGAAAACGCCTTAAACGGCCCAACGTGGCCAAACGCCCGCTTACGATTTTCCAAAAAAGAAGGATAACTATGACGGTTTATCTTTATCCTCACATAAGAGATAATTGTCAAGTTTCCAGAAGATAAATGTCAATTTTTCCGAACATAAATGTCAAGTTTCCCGATAAACATTAAGATGGACGAAAATGGAAAAAGCCTGATACAGCCCGCGAGAAGATAGGCCGTCTTAAGGGGAGTATATAAGGAGAGCTTTGAGCAAGAAGCAAACCAGATCACAAACTTTCAAGCACTTAGCACTTAGTGCGATTTAGCATTCTTTTCTGTTTTCACCAGCGAGCTGCGACTCAACTAGGATAGACTTAGGCGACCAGACTAGCGGACTCCTCGACAGCTCTTACGGCCGATTTCTTTTCTTGTTGTACACGCTCAAACGAGAATTCAGAAATAAGATCTCTTTCGCTCAACTTTTACGATTTCTATTTTCGTAATTTTATTCTCTATTTGATTGTTTCGTGTGCGGCCCAGCAGATATCTGGGACCTTCAAGGAAGATCGGGTTAACTCGGTTTTCCTCCACAAATCTTTATCAGAAATTGACGGTGCGAATTTCGGTTCCCACACTCATCTAGGGATAGAGCTTGATTAAGATTGTGTCTAGGCTTAAGGTGTTAGAATAATTGAAAGTTTGCCATCTTAGATTAAAATTTTATCACCCAAGGTCAATTCCCTTGTCCCATGAGTCCCCTTGCCTTATATTGAAAAGAAAGTTCATCTTTTATTGCATTTCTAGTATTGCCTTAGTTTAAAATCATCTCATCTCACTCTATGGTTGCACTTAGATTAAACATAGACTTGCATTCCGTTTGCATTAGAATCACTTAGGATTGGTTCGACAATCTCTTATACTACAACATTTAATTCAGACCCTTGAAAAGTCTTAGCATAAAATTGGCGCCGTTGCCAACTTCTAAGTTGATTTTGATATTGGGATTTAGTCACTTGCTTGAGACTAAGTCATTTTTCTTTTATTGGGTTGTTTCTTCTCCTTGTTCTTCTCCCTTTTCATTTTAGGTGTATGATAACAAGAAGCCGAGGTGCATCAAACTTGATTCCCACTATTGAAGAGATTGCTGTACTTGAGAGGGAGATAGCAAGAAAGAGAAGAGAAGAAGAGCAACAGGCTCACTTGCAGAGATTGGGGTTTGATATGGAGGATCAGCCTCAAGATGGTGATGCCCTAGGGGGAAATGGTCCAAGAGCTGACAACATAAGACCACAGCGCCAACCACAACATCCACAGAGCCATTGGACCCTATGATCAACCTCACATTCATGGTCATAGGTTGGGAATCAGGCCACCAGCTGTAGAGAACAACAACTTTGAGATCAAATCAGGGCTGTTGCATTTGATTGAGAACAACAAGTTTCATGGCCTCGCTGTGGAGGATCCACTTGATCACTTGGACACATTTGATAGCTACTGTAGCTTGTCCAGGACAACTGGAGTCTCTGAAGATGCCTTCAAGCTCAGGCTGTTCCTTTCTCTCTAGGGGACAAGGCACACCAATGGGAGAAAGCTCTTCCAAGTGACTCTATCACCACTTGGAATGAGTGCAAGAAAGCCTTCCTATAAAAGTTCTTCTCTACCTCAAAGACAGCCAAGATCAGAAATGAAATCTCTGGGTTTCAGCAGAAGAATCTTGAAGGTTTTGGTGAAGCATGAGAGAGATTCAAGGGCTATTGGTCTCAATGCTCACTTCATGGCTTCACCAAGGAGAGTTTGCTTAGTACCTTCTACAGGTGCTCTTCCAGAGTTCAGGAACAGATTAGACACAGCCAGCAATGGTTTCTTCTTGGGCAGAACTGAGCAGGATGCAAAAGAGCTGGTGGAGAACATGGCCAAGAGTGATTCAGTATAAAGTGAGGAGCATGATAGAAGGAACAGAGTCACTGATGGAGATGATCAGCACACAAGGAAGGAGCTGAAATCTCCAAGAGAAGTTGAACATGCTTCTGCAGAGAAGGCTAAGCAAGAGCAGATTAACTCCGTTGGGAACCAGAAACAAGAGCAGCCTGCTGGGATTAATGAGGTTAATGGTTCTGAAGGTCAAGAAGAGCTGTGCTTCATCAATGCTAATGGCACCTGGTATAGGAAAGAGCCCAATTTTCAGTACCGAAACAACTATCAGCAAAGGCCTTACTACAACAATCAGCAAGGAGGTTACCAAGCCAAGCAGAACTATCCTCAAGCCAATCAGTCTCCTCAAGCTCAAGCTCCAACTTCAAATATGGATTCCATGTTCAAGAAAATCTTAGAAGCTCAAGAGAGAAATGCTAAGAACATTGGAGATGAGTTCAAGAACATACATGCAAAGATTGATGGGACATATTCTGACCTCAACAACAAGTACATGCAACTTGCCTCTCATCTCAAAGCTTTGGAGAGCCAGGTTGCCTCTATGTCTTTATCTTCTAAGAACCCAATGGGATCTCTACCAGGAAAACCAGAGAAGAATCCCTAGGAGTCTTGCAATGTTTTCCTCTCTACTACTTCTTTAGATATTGAGCTGAGTGATCATGAGAAAGAGGTGAATGAGATTGAAAGGCTAGTTCTTGGGACTGAGATTGGAAAAGTTCAGAGATTGGTTGCGGCCACAACTGAGGCTAAGATAGTGAAGGAAGCTCCCAAGAAGGTTGCAGTAAGAACTCTGAAAAGGGATGAGCCTAGGGCTGAGAAACCAGTTGAGAAGAAAGCTGACCACAAGCTGAAAGAGGTGAAACAGGAGGACACTGAGGTTGAGCTATCACCCTATGATAAGCTCCCTTTCCCCCAAAGAGTTCTCACCAAAGCTCAGAAGAAGGTGATCTCAAAGTTCGGGAAAGATCTTAGTAATGTTGGATTCAAGCTTCCAGAGATCTCGGGTATGCGTGAAGCTCATGTCCAGATGATGCTCATCAAGGACATTCTAGACCACCAAGCTGAAGTGGCTAAGCTTTTGGACATCTCCATTCTGAAGATTGATCAACCAATCCCTCCAAAGTCCCTCCCTAGCTTGAGTCTCAAGGGAAGTTCACCTTGTCTTGCTCCCTTGGTAAGATAACTATGGATGATGCTCTTGTTGATAGTGCAAGTGTGAATGTGATTTCCATGGATATGGTGAAGAGTCTTGGGATTGAAAGCATGGAACCAGATACTCTTCTCTCACCTTCGAACTCTCTTCTACAACCCCAATTGGTATCATCAATGATTTCTCTTTGAAGATTAGATCCTGCACCATACCTATTGACTCACTGTTTTGAAGATGGCAACTGCAAAGAGAGTTCCTTTGATCCTTAGCACTTCTTTCCTCACTACAGTTGAGCTTGCATTGACTTTCCCAACAAGAAGGTCATCCTCATGCATGTGAACAAAGCTGTCTCCTATCCTCTCCAATCTCCATTGGATGTTGGCTATTGTGGGACAATCACTTGTGGAGAACAAGCTGTTGAGAAGCCATAAGATGAAGTTGTTGTTTGCAAGAAAGAAGGACTTGCTGGAGAGTCTTATACAGAGTTGTGTCGTGAGCACTTGGAAAAGCTAAAGAGAGGGATGAGTGGAGCCTCAAAGGCCACTCATGGCAAGAAGAAGATGGCAAAGAACCTCATCCTCCACCTCTTGATCTGCTACCACATACTCTCACTCTCCATCCAAATAAGCTCAAGGATGGTGTCATTGAGTACAATATCAAGCATAAGGGCAAGTCCACACAATCTCAAGTGCTAGAGCCATCATCACTCCTCAGCTCCAAGATGATCCAATCAAGCCGAGCTTCTGTCTCAGGTCCTCACCATCACTCTTGAAGGTGGGAAGGATCCTCCTTCTCACTAGTCCAAGAGGCAAGGTAGTCAAGTGACTCAAAACAAGCTCACTTGGGGAGGAAGTCCCATGGTTATCCTTGTACATAACTTTGCAATTTAATGTTTTTAAGTTTCTAATAAAAGTGGTTAAGGTTTTCAGGTTGAGCCTAGCACTGTGAGGAGAGAAGATAGGTGGTGAAGCACCTGAGCCTTATGATTTCCATGTAGCAGCCTCCTCTAGTTGCTTTGAATTAAGCAAGCTCCTAGCCCCAAACACTAAACACAACGCCCAAATCTCCTTCTGAGGTATCACTCCAACTCTTCTTGTACATACATTTGCTTTTGTCTTGTTGGGGTATTTCTCTCTTACTCACATAGAGACCGTGTGATTTAAGTGTGGGGGAGGTACCAGGTAGTTGATCATGTTTTCCTTGTGGATTGTGAGACTCATGCATTGCATTGTACATTCATATATGCATAGAAAAACCAAAAACTTTTAAATTTTTGAATCATGTAGTTGCATCACTTGCATTCTTAAGATTGAGTCTAGAGCATATAGGTTGCATTCACTTGCACATGGAGCATTGCCTTGTAAAGAACACTTGTTTGCACTGATTTGGCACCCTAGTTAAGCATATCAAGTAGCTTAACTAGCATATTTTCTCACCCAAGCATCTTGTGTTCAGCCAGATAGCCAAGGAAGTTGTTGGTAAGGATTAGACCATGACCTTTCGTGTTAACATTAAGGTCATGTTAGTTTACGATTGTCTTTTAGGGATGCCGAATTCAGGTTCTGGCTTTATGGAAAGGCATAGGGTCGAGGCAATAGCATTCGGCCGAGATTGACAGGCAAGCATAGCGGAGTTTTTCGGAGTTATGGCTGATGTTAAAATGATTTTCCACTTTAGGTTTCAGTTATGCGATGAATGGTTGGTATACTCCTTTGGTTGCATGAAATTGCTTAAGATGCGCTATGCATCGCTTCTCGCTTTTCGAGATTAGATCGGTTTGCATGTTCTGCCGGACAGTCAAGAAACAATAGAACAATACTGGAAAATTGCCTAAGACTTAGCTTGCTAGACTATCCACCTAGGTTCTAGGTTCCGTGAATTTTACGGCAGTTTTCAAGCGCTTTTAATTCCTTTCCTATGAAGAATTAAAACCTGATAAAACTTTCTCGAGTCGGACATACCTTAGTCTCATCGATTATTCGATTGCCTCTTCTTCCTCTCCTCTTATCTTCTACGAAGTTAGTAATTTATCAAGAGTTTGTTAAAGCTTCGAATGGCCACTTTGATTCAATGTCAAGGGACTTCGAAAGCCTGATACTGAATTTTATACTTAATTGGTTTTACAAAATTAATACAATATCGAAATGAGGAAGAGACATCAACGCCTGCAATACGTAACTGAACGAAGCA
>JAEACV010000951.1:0-56751 GCA_016432835.1 Brassica nigra
TTATAGCAGTGGTATAGAAGAACAGAGTTTCAGAAAATAGCCAAACCTGAATGCATTAAGATTGACTTCTTCAATGATGCATTGTTGACAGAATTTTATCAATTATAGGGCAGTGAAACCATCATGACCTAATCCTTTATCAGCACCAACTGAACACATTGTTGTTAAGATTTTCCAGTTCTTTTGAAACAAGTAAAAATCCATCTCTGAACTAGATTCTTATTACTCATATATATCTTTTGATGAACTCGGGACCATGTCTACCAATCACTTGATTTTCTCTTAGCACTGTGTCATTCTCGTCTTGAACCGACAAAATAAGACTCTTAGAGTACCTTTGTTTTGATGTAAGCATAACCACTAGTTGCACCTCTTTAAGAAAAACAATAAGGTGTCTTCATCACAATAAGCCGTAACAAGCCCATAACAACTTTCACTTTGGACATTTTGTATCAAAGATTCTATTCCTCTTGTTATCGTATCGTTGAGTCTTAGAACAATACCAAAAGTAAAATCTACATGTTAGCAAGGGTTTTTTTTTCAGTTTACAAAAATGCTTTTCTATGCATACTGACACATACCTTTGAAACTTCCAAGTACGCGTAGGAGCAAAAGATTTGAAACTTCAGAGAAAGACATAGGATCTTGAGTCATATTCAAAACTTTGGTCTCGTTGAATTTTTTTATTTTAAATCCCAAATCTCAGAGAGATTCCATCTTCTTCCGTTCAGATCCAAAACCCTTTTGCAATGAAATTCGTCGACAAATTGAAAGGCTAGGCAAAGTATCGATCAAGAAACCAGATTCCTTCTACTTCCCATATCTTCCTGTGAAAACTTCATTGCCACCGTCTCCATCTGTTAGACTCAAGAAGGTTTACTATCGCAAGAGGAGAGGGAAAGAAGTGCTGGAAGAGTGCGTTGAAGAATTATGAAGTGTTGGGAATAAAGAGTTGAGAATTCTGTTTCTTTTAGAGTCTTGGACGTTGTGGAAGTTAACTGAAGAGGGTCATATAAATAGAGTCTGGAGTTCATTAGTCTTTTATGCTTTGTTGTAGTTGTTACTAGGCGTTATGAGTCTATGTACAAGCGATCGTTATGAGATCGTCGATTCAGAGTGGAAGCTCATCATGAGAGTGTAACTTCGAGTCGTACTTCAAAGTGTTAATAATTCTCATTGATATACAAGGGAATCATTCATAGTCTCTGTTCAACAAATATCTAAAGTCTATCATCGGTGCGGCGAAACTTGATCGGAACCACCGCGAAGTGAATAAATGGTGGAAGCAGCGTAGCGGAGGGATCGAGAGAAGGCGATATCCGCAGATGCAGCAAAATCGATGGATCTCAACAGATTCAAGAAGAGATGGAGCTGGCGAAGCACAACTATGAGAGATTAGCTCAAGCGTGATCGGTGGCGACAAAGAAGCTCGATTGGTGGAGAAAAGATTGAAGCGATGGTGATCGAATCTACTTCAAGATTCAAAGCAATCGAGCAGATGACTCATATTACTGATGTATTGACTCGATTGGAAGAATCAGCAGTATTCAATCAACGACTGGGAAGAAAGATTGCATCCAGCGTCGCAACCGCCCGGCGTGATCAGGTACCGATACCGATTCTGAACCGGAACTATCTCCCACACAGTTAGGTTATCGGGGAATTCATCATAATCTTGCGAACTGTGATAAAATGCTGCATAAGATTGAAATGACTGTGTTCTCTGGTCCATTGCCGTTCGATTGGATTTCGTGTTGAGATTTTTCAGGTTGGTAACTACAATAAAGAAGCGAAGCTACATTTGTTATCTCTGAGTTTAGAAGGTCCAGTGCTGCAATGGTTCAACGGAGAAGTTATAAGTGAACCGTTTGTCAGTTGGGAGCAGTTTACTCAGCGGATGCTTTCGACAGATTCAGGTCCCATCGACAATGATCGGCAGCTCGACTCTTTTCGTATACAACAAGAAGGCAAGGTTGAGGATTATGTACATGAATTTGAGACGTTAAGGAATCAAGTGACGGGAATAGATGAGAAGAATTTGATCAAGGTGTTCTTTAATGGTCTCAAATCAGAACTGAAAGAAGTCATAAGGATGAAAGAACCAGTAAGCTTTACTGACCACAAGTTAGCTGTATTGAAGATGCAAAGCACAGCTTTTGAAAGTGGTTAGCTCCGCGAATGGTGCAGAGTCACGGAGGAGCTATTAAAGACAATCTTCTGAGTTCGTTCCACAATAGCTACGACAAACAGAATGGAAAACACAAAAGGTGTGGCGTTGGTAATAAAGAGAACAACAATCAACAAAGAAACAATTTGAGACCAAGGTTGCAATGTACAGATGCAGAACTTGATCAGATGAGGAAGGACAAGATCTGTTTTGATGCAGAGCACCTTGGACTCCAGCGCATAATACGATGTGCCAAACAGGCGATTACGAGTGCTGGCGGTGATTAATGGTCAGAGCAAGTTGTTAATCATTGTGAAGCGATTCCGTCGACAACATTCAACAGCAACTAGTTCTACACACCCTGTCCTTAACTCTTATTTGGGCATTGAATCCCCAACTGACTAAGATGAGGGGCTATATATCGACACAGAGGTGATAGTCATGCTCGATAGTTAGGCATCTCACAACTTCATCTCACCTGAGGTTGTAGACAAGCTACATTTGAAAGTTTCTGTGGATAGTAGCCCGACGTGTTGTTGGGTAATGGAGTGACTGTCAATGCTTTGGGAATTTGCAATGCAGTCACATTCCAATTAAACAAAACCAACTTCAAAGTGACTTCATCTCTCTGGCTGGGAAACATCGATGTGATACTTGGCCTTCAATGGCTTGAAACATTAGGTGTATCTGAAGTGGATTGCAAGAAGCAGATTCTTTCGTTTACCTATGGCCCGAGAATCGGTAGTGACTCTGTTGGGGAGAAGTCCTACATTGCACAAAATTCTCCTTAGTCATTGAGGGCGGGTCTTCAGAGCTAGCAAGACAGGAAGGGAAGTGCTTTGCTACAAAAAAAACACAGTAAGGCGGTTTTATTTTATTTTTTATCCTTCTTGCGTTGATCATGTTTTGATTATCAAACTTTCAACCTAATAGTTCGTTCACGGAGATCAATTTGTTCATGTCTTCATTATCAAAAAATTATTCCCCGAAAATTTTGTTTATCTTAAATCATGCCAGCATGCAGGTAGAAACAAGCTTGAAGTTCCTTACTGTGTTTATGGCTGTGGATGTTAGTCTCACTATCCCTCACGCCTCAAGGTCCGGCATATCTAAGCAGAAGTTTGAAATGAAGAAGCATTTGAACAGGCTGAACAAACCTGCTGTCAAGAGCTTTCAGGTAAGATAAATCTATTATCTTCTTCTTTTTGAGTATTTACTGCATTGGCTGGTTTTGGTAAGTATCATAATCCGGTTTCTATTTCTTTGACCTTTTGGTTTTGTTTATTTTGTTCTAATTGAACAAGAAGTTTAAATTGTGTTGAGATTTTTTTTTAAAAGAGATTTAGCTAACAAGTTTATAACTTTTGGTGTGATAAACAAACCAGAAGGAGATGTAATTGCATGTGTTCCTATCACAAAGAAACAGCGCTTTTGATCATACTTTACATAAAGATCACAAGATTCAGGTACATAGATACATCGTTTACTTAGATTTTATTTGGGCTTTGTGTTTTATGTTTTAAGTGCTGATGTTTAGTTTAGTTTAGTTTAGTTTACTTCCTTCTTTAGATGAAGCATAATTACCATCTGAGGGACTCTTTCATAACAACAAAGTGTCTTTACAAAGTCAGAAATAGGACATACATATCCTTCAGTTATGGCATAGATATGGTAAATGTGCGGAAGGAACCATTCCCCATAGGAGGACAAAGGAAGATGATATCTTGAGAGAAAGTTCATTCAAAGATAATACAAAGAAGCATAGAACTTCCTGTTTCCTAAATATGAGGATTCCTCATGAACTAAAGTGGTCAATGAGTCAAAGTTTCTCTTTTTTCTTTTTGTTGGTTTCTTGATCGGAGATGTGTTATTTGTTTTGGTTTGTTGAACTGTAGCATGCCATAGCTTATGTGGAAGGAGATAATTACTGTGGAGCTAAATCAACTATAAATGTATGGGAGCCAAAAGGTACAGCAACAGCAGCACGAGGTTCACCCTCTAAGTATGGCTTCTCAGTGACTTATTCAAACAATATCTTAACAGCAAAGACGCTGGTTGGCAGGTACACTCAGTTAACTTCTAGGAAATGATTTTGATTCTCATGTTCTATTTAATGATTTGTGTGTGCTTTATTATAGGTTAGCGAATTTATTTGGTGACAATAATACAAGACTCTTCACTTACTGGACTGACTATTGTATAATCAAATTATTTTGGTCATGTGCTTATGTTCCTATAAGCTAACCGAGTGTACCTGCCAACCACCGATTAGTCATCTCATTACTAGGCGGTTCATAGGGTTCTTTCAAGTCTTATTTCTTTACTCAAGCACATGTACATTCTAGTCATGTAAAGTCATCTCTATTTATTGTTGGATATTGTTTGCTCTCCATTTCTCACATGTGCTTACAAAGTGATTCTTAATCTCCTCATTGAAGTGACTCTACATGATATATCTGGGCTCATCTCTTTTAATTTGCTTATGGATCCTCAAAAGGTGGTCCAAGTCTTCATGTCTGGTTCTAGAATTGTTAAGTCATCCCAAAGTTATTATACTGTTCTCTGCCATTTCTAATCTTAACCATAGTTTAAATTGGTTACCAGTTAGTATAATTATAAATCATTACAGTAAGTCTATAACCATAATTATATATATAGATACATAACCAGTGTAAAAAATATCACAAAGAAAATCGAAAAATAATTTAATCACTAATTATACCTTGAAAACTAAACAAGAATATTTTTTTATAAAAGTCTTAATTATTTTGGATAATATGGTTTCTTTGATGATTTTAAAATAAATATGTAAATATTTAAATAGTAATGTGGTAAGTTATCAACTTGAACAAAAGTGATAGTTAAAGTTTACTTTTTTCATAATTTTAAAAAAATAGATTTCAAATAAAATGAGTAAAATGTATTTAAAAACGAATTTATATTATAGAAATAAATTTATGATTTGAATCTCAACTGCAATTCTAAATGTAAAATAATTACATGATTAAAAATGAATTTTTTTTTTATTAGTTAGATAAACCTATAATTTTAAATAAAAATAACAAAAAAATGGTGAATATATATTAAAATAAATTTCAGTACAGGATAAAATAATGATTATTTTAGTTCTTCAATTTTTAGTTATGTTTTACTTCGCCCTAACTTCCTTCAATAAATTATTTTATATGAAGTGGTATGTAACTAAAGTAAAAATATGCTATAGAAGTATATTATTTATTAATTTATAAAATTAATATTTTAAAAAATATTTTAAAATAGCATGAGAAAAACTCTAACAAATGATTTTGTTATTAAATAGAGTTCAAAAGCTATAATAAGTTACAAAACATAACCAGCAAACACTAAAATTTAATTAATATTACTTTCCAGATATAATATTGAACTGAAATCAATATATTCTAAAACATCATTTTCCTGGTAAATTAGAAATAATAATTATTATTTGTGATATTATTAAACTATAAATATAGTATTTTAAAATTTTAGTTTTATTATTTTGTCAAATTATATTATATTTTAAATGATCTAGCTTGGAGGTAGACTAATTTATTATCATGAAAGAAATAAAGTGTAGATGTTTTTAAAATTTGAATACTCTTGAAATAAATTTTGTATAATTATTTTTATATTTTTATTATGTCACATCGAAATAGAAATGATTAGTATATCTATTATTACATTTTATGGATTCACTTTTTAATTTTGTATTCTCTAAAAAATAGAGAATAATGAAGGTTACTGTCATTTTAATTCAAACCAAAATATTTATTAAAAATAACAATAGAGGTGAGAGTTTTTCATTATTTGTTTGTTTATAATATCGTTTTCAGTCTATAATGATTTAAATACTTCATAAAGCTCATATAAATTTATATAAAATAGTTTTTATTATAACTTCTCGCCACTGGGGCGGGCCAACCCTATATATATAATAAATAAGTAATAAAATTCAAATAGAAAAAATATGTAAAACATATCATAAATTTCAACTTAAAATTTAATAAGAAAATTTGTAAATGAATAATTGTTACTTTTGAGTTATTATTTCCTACATTAATGCATTCTTCTATGTTATTTATTTTAATGAGTGATCTAATGTTTTTTAAGAAGATACACATTAATAAAATAATGAATTGAAATATAATTTAGTTTTATATAAAAGAAGAAAATAAACATAACAATGATTAACTGATCATCTTTTATTCTTAAACAAACAATATATCATTACATTTTTTGAAGAAAATATTTTTCTTAAGTAACATTTTATTGCACTTCGTTCATTCTGTTGATAGAAACCTCCATATTCAACAATTCACCATGTAATAAACTTTGAGGGATCAACATGAAATTGTCTTGAGGGATTTGAAGACTCACTTACGAATCCTTTTCACTTTTAGTGATTTATAAGTCATAGTTTGTCCACCCATATTATAAGAGATCGTTATGAAAACTCTTCGACTTCTGGAGAAGATGGTGCAATGCAACATGCTGTTACACACACACCATACGGCTTTCTGAAACACTGAAATACAAACAATAAGCTCTTCTCATGTTCCCTCATAACTGATACCTTATCGTTGATGTTCAACTCGAGAATAAAGGACATGCCAGATGAGAACATATCAAGCATAGGTCTTTCCCAACAGGAACTTTTCGGGTGGCCCAAGTTATAGTGATCATAGATATCCTTGTATGAGGCAGTGTACGTGCAGCCTGGTACAGGGCATGCGCAAAAAGATAATGTGCATTCTTTTTCATGGGCTGATAATTCTCCATAACATACAGTTTTGGTGCAACCTAGCACGAGCATGGGATACTAATCGATTCAAGAACTTTTCCATAGCTCTACATCTTTTGTCACCGATAGGCAAAGCACAAAAAGGACATTTGTTCCTCAATTTAGGGCAGCAAACAGAGCACACCAGGTGGCCATTATCACACTGGGACACAAAACCAACGAATAATAACCAAAGTTATATTCCAAAAAAAAAGAATGAGATATCACATTAAATTATGAAATCCACTTTAAGAAAACAATAGAAAATGGAAAAAAATCTCAAATATCATCTTTCTAACACACTGTTATCAAAATGTAACCTGGAATATCGGACCAATGAATGGATCGTTACAAATACGACAATCAAAATCTTCAAAATCGAGCATGGCGGAGCGTATTTTATCATCTGTTCTTTGCCTTTTTTGAAAGTGAATGCTGCTTGAATCATTTGCATTTTTTGAACCACAATTCATAGCGATATGCTTAATGCAAAAATGAATATAAATTTGAATCAGTTTTTCTAATCAACTCACATGAATAGGATATATGATGTATGTTGTTACTTACTTGGATGGAAATCGTGCTGATGTATGAATATGATCAATTAACCACACATGTATATGCACCCTTTTATAAGGTCTCAACCGTCTGGACGAGATCAATATACTTTTATGCTAGCCGATATCTCATACGCCAAGTGTAGGTTAACCAAAATCAGACTAATAAAAATTTATATTAAAAACAGTTATATTAGGCTTCGGACATATTATCTTATAATATGTATTTGCTTAATAATAACTTATGTGGCTCAGACATATAATCTTATAATATGTATTTGCTTAATTATAACTTATGTGAAGTTATGATCTCTAAGTATGCATCTTTTATAGGGGAAGTTTAATTTCATATTTTTTCCAAACTCCGATGTGGGACATTTTTTATTTGCATGAAAACACGTGTCTATTTCTATGTTTTATTATATTTTCAAAAATTGAGTTTATCACTAAAATTATACAAAATATTGACTTTTACACATTCAATGCAACATTCCTTTTTTTCCTATGCAATTGTTAGTTTTTGGTAAAATATTTTTATTAATATAGCTAATATCAAATTTCTTGACCGTATCAACAAAATCCTCTTACTAATATGGTTTTCTGTTATGCTGTCAAAGACATCTTCTATCCTAACTTACTAATCAATGATAACTATTAGTGGTATATATGATATGATTCATCATGTTCCAAACACTGTTTTATGCCAGACAATTATCATTACATTCTTTTTGTACCAGACTCAAACTGCACAAGTATCCAACTACTCTTTTTCTTTATTTTTACCATCATAGTTGGATCAATTACTTTGTGTTGTAAGTATCTAATACCACATACATGAAATATTGTTTAAACATCTTTAACATCATTATATTCGAGTGTTGTCTCCTCATCTTACATTGATCCAAATTTTCATTAAAACCTCCACACATTATCTAAGAAAAGATTAATAGATTTTAAAATATTTAAACTCAATAAATAATTCTAAAAGTCTTGCATCAAAATAAATAAAACACAACTTTTCTATAAACAACTAAACGATCACTTAGTCTATGAATAGAAACAATGCTTATCATCCCTGGATAAATTACCATCATCTTTAACATAGTTATCTACAATTTAGTTTCTACCAAGAACGAATTGTCTAGGAAATGCACCATATGTTGGGGTCAAAAACGGTTATCTCGAAATCTACGGCCAAAGATCCTTCCAAACTCAAAGATTTCCCATACGAACGACTAGCGGGGAAAGATCGAAACGGAAAACCCACAGCGGCAAGATGGCCTGGCCGGCGGCACGCGGGACGGGGCTGGCCTGGCGCCCCGCCTGACCTGGTGCCGGCAACCTGCAGCGGGTAGGGCTGGCCTGGCGCCCGGCGACGCAGCGAGACGGCAGGCTGGCCCTAACGCCCGGCGGCACCCGTCAGCCGAATTCGGCTGGCGTCGGTCAGCCCCTTGTCCGGTCTCGGTCCCTATCGTGCCCGGATCGATCCGTCTTACCTTGTTGGATCAGCCCTCGGAGTTTGGTACAATCAAGGCTACGGAATAAACATCTTCGATTGGGTTGGAATCGTCCTCGATGTTTATGGTAGAAAGCTGGAGGGATTGGATTTCGTGGAAGAAATCATTATAAAGCGTTTAACGACTTAAAACAAGTCCATAAACTTACTACGATTTTCCAGAATTCAGTCTCAATCAGACTATGACGATTCATCCGATTCCCGAAGCATCGGATAAACATCAAGTCGCTAAGGATAGCGGAAAACTTCGAGGATGATTGCGAAGATCGGCGAAAATGGAACATTTCCTGAAAAGATAAGCTTGGGCCCAAAGGCGAGGCCCATCACCTAAAACAAACCGACCTAGAAGTGGGTATAAAAGGAGAGCAAGAGCAGAAGAGAAGGGCATCCCAAAATCCGAGAATTAGACTTAGAGCATCCTGCCAGCTTAGAAAAACTAGGGTTTGGTAGTTAGACTAGCGGAGCAAGGCATAGGGCGTTTGGCTGCCTGCGACTATCTTTTCTTTAAATCGCAAATCTCTTTGTCTTTGAATCCTTGTACTCGTTTCTTTTATCTAATAAAGCGCCGGGCAAATATTTCAATTCCCATTTTTGTCTTACGTTTACTTTATCGATTTGGTGTGCAGCGCAGAATCCGGACCTTCAGGAAAGTCGGGTTTACTTGCTTTCCTCCGCAATCTTATCAGAAATTGGCGGTGTGAATTTCGGTTCCCTGATTTGGCTAGAGAGGGGGCCGGATTCTCAACTTCGAAAACCACCAATCGATGAAGTTCAGTATGACTTCTTCGGTAGCGAGCTTCAGGATCGTCAGCCCGCCAACATCGTATCTTTAAAGGATGGGCGTAGCAGGGTATTAGTCGACACCTCGGCCAATATTATCGCAAAAGCACCCTCGAGAGGATTATTCGATCTAACCATACTGAAATTGTCTCTTCCTGGTCAACAAAAAAAAAAAAAAAAAAATAAAAACTCCAAAATATTACCGAACTAAAGCGGAAAACAATACTCACCGGAGAAAGCGAAACCTCTGACCGAAGGAAAAACAAAGCGATTCACGATTCGCGGAAACCTTCGGCAGTCCCAAAGAGCTGAGGCCCTAGAAGGGCGTGAACCAACCTGCGAACGGTGGTCTCAATCTGTCGATGATTCTTTCCGGAGCGGTGTGTGAGATCGAGCTAACCTCAGCGAACCAATGAAAGCGGAGCTCGCATGCCTCAAAGAATCTCAGTACATTAGCGTGGGCTGCGGAGGATATGCCGGAATCGACATTAGCGTAACATGTCACGAACTTAACATCGACCCAACTCACAAACCCGTAAAACAAAAGAGAGCGAAAGTTGGGACCTGAGCATGCCACGCCAGTCAATGAGGAAGTCAAAGACTCCTCAAAGTAGGGTCGATAACAGAAGTCAGGTATCCGGACTGGCTTGCCAACCATGCGTGGTAAAAGCGGCAAAGTGGCGAGTCTGGGTCGATTTCACGGATCTAAATAAAGCCTGTCAAAGGTTGCTTCGCTCCCACACATTGACCGACTGGTGAAGCAACCCTTGAAACAAGCCTGTCATTCATGGGCGCTTTTCGGATACAATCAGATCATGATGAATCGATGACCCTGAAAAAACTGCATTCATCACAGACCGCGGAACGTATTGCTACAAGGTAATGCCTTTCGGTCTTAAAAACGCAGGTGCAACATATCAGCGACTTCGTCAACAAAATGTTTGCCGAACAACTCGGAAAAACTATGGAAGTATACATCGATGATATGCTCGTAAAATCTCTTAGCGAACACGATCATATAGCCCACCTAGAGGAATGTTTTGCACGACTCAACCAGCATAACATGAAACTCAACCCGGCAAAATGTAGATTCGCGGTGGCATCGGGAGAATTCCTTGGATACCTCGTAACGTATCGCGGAATCGAGGCCAACTAAACAAATCGGCCACTGATAGAGATGGCCTCCCGAGAACCAAAGTCGAGAGGCTAACAGGAAGAGTCGCGGCTTTGAACCGTTTCATCTCGCTCCAGGATAAGTGCCTACCGTTTTACAAGACGTTAAAGGGAAACAAGAAGTTCGAATGGTCCGAGCAATGTGAAAAAGCTTTCCAACAATTGAAACATTACCTGGCCACTCCACCAGTCCTCGCAAAACCGGTGGAAGGTGAACCTCTTTTCCTCTATATCGCAGTTTCATAGCGGCGTCAGTGGCGTCTTGATACGAGAAGAGCGGCGAACAAAACCAATCTTTTACGTAAGCAAGGCGTTACTGGATCGAGCTTCGATACCCTCTAATGGAAAACTTAGCATTAGCTGTCATAACCTCGGCAAGAAAACTAAGACCATACTTCCAGTCTCACACTATAGTGGTTCTCACCGTTCCTTCTGGATAATCCTGCATAGTCGAGTCAATCCGGTAGGCTCACAAAATGGGCAATCGAACTGAGTGAATCTGACGTCGAATATCATGGGGCGTGTGCAAAGTCCCAAGTACTTGCGGATTTCTTGGTAGAGTTACCCACTAGAAACATGACTAACGAGGAACCAAACTCAACTTGGGTCCTCCGTCGGCGGATCTTCATCAAACAAGGATCCAGAATCGAATCACGGCTCACCTCTCCTAGCGGAAATCCTAGAACAGTCTTTCCGATTGGCTTTTCATGCTTCAAACAATGAGGCAGAATACGAAGCACTCATCGCAGGCTTGCGGCTGGACCACCAGTGGTGCGTCAATCTAATCGGACGAGATTGAAGATGCGGAAGAAGAAGTCGAGGATCAGCCCGGATGTGAACCGACCGAGTATGGCTGCGACAGCCCTTGGTTAGAACCAATCCGAGCCTATATCGTGAATGGAACCTTACCGCCCGAAAAATGGGCTCGTAAATAAAACCCGGCCGGTGCGTCCGCGATAGAGGGAGAAATTTATAAGTGGTGCTTCTCTGGCCCTCTCATGGCATGCGAGAAGGGGAAAAGCGAGAAGAATCATGAAGGAGGTCCATTCTGGATCATGCGGAAATCATTCTGGCGGAAGATCTCTGTGGTTAAAATCAAAGCATACGGTTATTATTGGCCAACCATGGTAAAGACTGCGAGAAATTAGCCGGAAGTGCGAAAATGCCAAAGGCATGCTCCAACAATCCATCAACCGCGGAGATCCTCTCCTCAATCTCGTCCCCTATCCTTTCATGCGATGGTCCATGGACATCGTCGGACCTATGCACCCATCAAAACAAAAGCGCTTCCTCCTAGTCCTTACGGTTTCTTTTCCAAATGGGTAGAAGCAGAATCCTAGTATCATGGACACACAAGTCGAGAACTTGTGCGGAAACATATCATAACTAGACATGGGGTCCGTCGAAATCGTAAAGATAATGGATCTCAATTTATCTCTTTCGATTGAAGCATTCTGCGAAAAATGGAAAATCGACTTACAAAGTCAACTCCCAGATATCCGCAATGCAATGGACAGGAAGAAACCATCAACAAAACCGTCCGGACTGGACTCAAAGAAGGGCGAAATGGAAGGCGCAACCCAAGGCGGACTCTGGGTTAAACTCCATTAAGCCCTCGTTTACGGAGCGGAATGTATGATCCCTGCGAAGTAGAATTCCCGAGATGCGGAAGATTCCTCCCAAAGAGGATTTAAGCGCTATGATGCTGGACAATCTCGATCTCATCGATGAGCGCGACCAGGCACTCATTGAATCCAGAATTACCAGCACGCTGCGCAAGGTACTACAACTCAAGCGTATCGCGGTTCAAAGAAGCGATTTAGTCTTACGCAAAGTCTTCCAAAACACTGCGAGCGGCAGGAAAACTAGGAGCAAACTGGGAAGGACCGTACAAAGTCATAAAAGTAGTCCGACCAGGCTCATACCAAATCGCAAACATGCAAGGCGTCAAAATCCGAGAACTTGGAATCGATGCACCTCAAAAATACTACCACTAAGCGATAAAGCGTGGTACAAAGAACTACGAGATGGCTTGATCCCTAGACAAAGTGCGTTAGGCAACTTCGCCAATCGCGATTCAGCTATCCCCAATTTAAAGAGTGGAGTGCGTATAGTATACTCCCACAAATTTGAAGACTCTAAAATTTTGAAACTTTTTCACGACTTTTCAAAATCAGCGAAGCGGCACAACAACGGATCTAGTATCCGCTAGCGATTATCACATCCAAAACAAATCCCGGATGGCCAACACTTCACGAAACGCGTGAATGTGGGGCTTCTCCTAGTCAAACTTACGCGACCCCTTGGTCCCGTCCAAAGCGGAAGCGACAGTTTTCTGGCTGCGAACATTCGCAAAGACATCCCAAAGCCATAAGCGTTTCAACACGAGATGCGGCATAAGGAAAAATCAACCTTCAGCACTGCGAGCGTCGCTAACACTTGAAGGACATTTTTCCCAAAACATTGCAGACCAAATCTTAGTCTCTGAACATACAACGCACCTCAAAGCGGTATCATTTCGTTGTTGCTGATCACAACAAGCGAACTCTAACGTCCTAAACAGACAAATAGCCGCCCTTCAGGGTAGGCTCTCTTACATCCGACAAGGATAAACATAGCGCTATACAAGAAATCAAAATTTTGGTCTAGCTCTTAGTAAAGAAGTAGTTGACTCCGCCCAAACAAATCATATAAGCCGACAACAATTCCGCGGTTTTAAGCGGTGCGAGTCAGGTTAAAATGCAAACAGGCAAAGCGAAAACCGATTTGTCATCGCAAAGCCTCATCGAGAGTAAACCTAGGTCTTGCCTAAACCCAGCCAGCTGGATCTTGACATCTCACAGACATAGTATGGTATCACGAGATCAAAATTTGTCTCTTCACTTAAGCCTATTCGTTTCCGATTTTTCATAAATCGGTAAACGCGGAAAATCTACTTTATGACAATAGATACGGTGATCATCGGGGAACTAGGAATGAGGCGACAACTCACCCTCTTTCTCATACTTGAAAACTGAAGTTCATAAATAAATCGAAGCGTTTCATAGATTGAGACTGCGAAATTCAAACAAAACCCCAAAAAGGGCAGGATTGAAGCCACCAGCGGCCAGTCGGTAAATACATCATGGCCTCTTAAGCGGCGAAACACATAGAAAAGAAATCCCAGAAGGATTGATAAACTAGACGCTCCGGGGCGTCATCTTCATCCTCACTTGCGACGGGGACAGCCTGCGCCGTCGCCTCCCTCAATCGCATCGCCACTACCCGCCTCGTCGCGCCAACCTGCAAATCTTCTCCCACGCTCCTGATCTTCTGAGTTTTGGAGGTCGGAGCTGGGGTGCATTCGCTTGCAGGCCGGCGAGGATCGAATCGAAATCTCCTTGGTGGCCGCCACTCTCCTTTACAGGGCGATAATCTGGCTTCCTCCAAGTCCAAAGGGGGCCTCATTACCTCGAACTTCGAGCTCATTCAGACTCCCCTCGATCCCGCTAAAGCCAAGTCCCTCTTGCGGACGGCTATCAAGGACTCAAACAGGATGGCCATCCTCGTCCGGCGACCATAGAATTCGTCGCTGGCAGCAACCTCCGAGGATCTACGGCGTTCATCTCCTCGTGAGCCTGAACCTTCTCACGAAGGCGGTGGACTTCCGAGTTTACTCCTCTTCTCTTTCTTCACCTTGAGTACGAACTTCGCGGTCTTCCCAAGGTCGCGCTCAAGATCGCTGATACAAACCTCAAGCTGGGGCGTCTGGGCAGCATGGGTGTCCTCGACGTCTGCAATGCAGCCGCCTCAGCTTCTGCGACGACTCCAGTTCCTTCGATGAGCGAATGACTTCCGACCCGCACTCGCCAAGCATTCCGTCAATCAGAGACAAAAACTGTCCGCAAAAGGAGGAGTAAGTATCATCGCAAAAAAAAGCGGTGCAAAATTACGGACAAATCGAACCTTGGAGCGATGTCGGCCAGCGGCTCTGAAAGTCGCTTTCCTCTTCTTCGCACCCGCTTCTTTCGCTCCGGACGCCAGCGCCAGCCCTTGCCCTTCCCTTGGCAACGGCGGCACCAGCCGCTGGCAGTCCCAAGACGAGTTCCCTCTTCGCGGGGAAGAGGTGCAGATTCTAGCGTCCTCTCTTCCGGAGATCACGATCGAGCAGTCGAAGAACCCGATGGATGGATCTGAACATCGAAATTCTGTTCAGGAATGATAACCCTTCTGTAGGCGGGAGGGCATCGGATGGGGCTTGGAGCTGGGAACCAAAGGAGCAGGCAAAGGAGTTGGAGCGGAAAGAACATCGGGCGTCTCGGTCCTCGCCGCTTTGAGCCTTCGCAGCACTACGCCGGGATAGCTTAGCCTTGAAAGAATCAAACCCATCAGTCAGGGACGGAATAGCCTCTTGACGGCCTGAGCGGCGGAGCTTGACTGGCCGGAACCGACAGAGCTTGGCGGCCTCGCCCATCTCAACATCATAACCACTCTTTTCAACTTGGGATGAAGACATTTTCTTTCTTGAGAGAAGAAGAGAGAATTTGGAAAGATGTGAAGAATGAGAAGGAAGGTTGGATACTTATAAGAAAAAGGAGGAGAAGACACAGGTTTCTGCGGAAAATCCTTAGCCGAAGATTTCGATTTCAAAAATTCAAATCACTCGCCCGCAAAATCGTCTCCGATCTTCGAGCTGGGGGCTAACTGTTGGGGTCAAAAGCGGTTATCTCGAAATCTGCCAAAGATCCTTCCAAACTCAAAGATTTCCCGCGAGCGACTAAGCGGAAAAGATCGAACAACGGAAAACCCACGGCAAGATGGCCTGGCAACGCAGGCATGGCCTGGCGCCGGCGTCACCGCCTGGCGCCGGCACGGGCGGCTGGCCTGCGCCGGCAGCCGCTGGCTGGCTGCGCCGGCGGCACCGCCTGGCGCCCGGCGCAGCGGGGCGGGCTGGCCTGGCCCAGCGGCACCGACGGCACCACCTAGCGCCGGCGGCGGGGCAGCGGTTGCCTGGCGCGGCACCAACCTGGCGCCCGGCACGCCGCACAGCCTGGCGCCGGCGGCACTACCTGGCGCCCGGCGGCCCTGGCGCCCGGCCCTGGCGCGGCACTACCTGGCGCCGGGCACCGTCGCTGCGGTCGGCCTGGCGTCGGTCCGCGGCCCTCGTCCCGGTCTCGGTCCTATCGTGCCCGGATCGATCCCGTCTTAGCTTGTTCGGATCAGCCCTCGTGAGTTTGGTACAATCAAGGCTACAGAATAAACATCTTTCGATTCGGTTGGAATCGTCCTCGATGTTTTACGGTAGAAACTGGAGGGATTGGATTTCTCGTGGAAGAAATCGTATAAAACGTTTAACGACTTAAGACAAGTCCGCAAACTTACTTACGATTTTCCAGAATTCAGTCTCAATCAGACTCTGACGATTCATCCGATTTCCCGAAACATCGGATAAACATCAAGTCGCTAAAGGATAGCGGAAAACTCGAGGATGATTGCGAAGATCGACGAAAATGGAACATTTCCTGAAAAGATAAGCTTGGGCCCAAAGGCGAGGCCCATCACCCTAAGGCAAACCGACCTAGAAGTGGGTATATAAGGAGAGCAAGAGCAGAAGAGAAGGGCATCCCAAAAATCCGAGAATAAGACTTAGAACATCCTGCCAGCTTAGAAAAACTAGGGTTTAGGTAGTTAGACTAGCGGAGCAAGGCTTAGGACGTTTGGCTGCCTGCGACTCTATCTTTTTCTTTAAATCGCAAATCTCTTTGTCTTTCGGAGAATCCTTTCTTTTATCTCTAATAAGCGCCGGCAAATATTTCAATTCCCATTTTTTTTCTTCTATTTACTTTATTGATTTCGTGTGGCAACGCAGAGAATCCGGACCTTCAAGGAAAGTCGGGTTTACTTGGCTTTCCTCCGCAATCTTATCAGAAATTGACGGTGTGAATTTCGGTTCCCACCATATGCATCTTCTGAAGAGAAAAAATATGAGATGTTGTCCCAAACTACAATAGTTCCATCCCCTTAACTCTAATGGATCTTTTATTGGTATCAAATTCACCTTTCCTATGCTGTTGGAGTTAATATATAGGAAAATTAAATGGAACCTGAATATGAAACATAACTGAAGCCGAACCGATATTCACAAATATCCAAATGGTTCCTATTTTTATATATCTGGAAAACCGAAAATGAACCAAATATAGAACTGGTTGGGTACTCATATTTTAAAATACAGTATATATACCAAAAATATAATTATATTTATCTTGTAAATAACCAAATAACTTAAAATATTGATTATAAAACAAATAATCCAATTGTCCAAAAAACCATAACCAAACCGAAACCGAATTAGACCATACCTATCTGAAAAAAAAACTGAACCAGAACCTAATTGGAGCCAGAAATTTCTCGAATATTAGCAAGTTCTTAACCTTATTATCCAAAATGAATACTAAAATAATCAAACCAAAACATAACCAAATTTTGTAGATACCCCAACGGATCTATCACTTTAGAACTGAAATCCAAAAACCATAAAATTGAACCGAAAACAAAAACCAAATAACATACCTAGTACAATAAAAATAGATGGTGTTTGATAACATATTGTAGTATATACATGTTGGTTATAAAAGAGCATTGAGAGAGAGACAATTACATCTAAGGTTTATAAAGAAATGGTACAAGATCCAACTTTGAAGAGGCTTTTTCTGTATTACTACTGTACGTGGGTGCTCAAGAAACCACCAAGTAAACCAGCTCCATTTCAGACCCCACACAAAACAAACATCTTACCACTTCCCACCATAGGAGGATATTCATTCATCCATTAGTTTGTTCATTGTGGAAGTAGGAAGAAAGAAGAAGAAAAAGAGAAAGATAGGCTAACCTACAAAGCCAACAGGAGTCACCAGCTTTAGACTGCTCATTAAAATGGTCAATCAAATTCACACCTTATCCTTTGCATTGAGAACACGCCACAGCACCTTATTTCACACACGCACTATTTTTGTCAAATTCTTTTAACCAGTTCAGTAGTAGAAACTCTTTAAGAGAATATTGGCAAACTCTTACCCTTGCTTCCACAGTTTGGACAAAGTATGCTGTTCGATTTGTTGTCTGAGTAATGTCTGTGGTCCATTGTTGGTTCCAAAAGATGAGTTTTTTAGTTATGTAAGCAGTGGTATAGAAGAACAGAGTTTCAGAAAATAGCCAAACCTGAATCTACTGATTAAGATTCGGCTAACTTCAATGATGCATTGTTGACAGAATTTTATCAATTTTAGGGGCAGTGAAACCATCATGACCTAATCCTTTATCAGCACCAACTGAACACATTGTTGTTAAGATTTTCCAGTTCTTTTGAAACAAGTAAAAATCCATCTCTGAACTAAATTCTTATTACTCATATATATTCTTTTGATGAACTCGGGACCATGTCTACCAATCACTTGATTTTCTCTTAGCACTGTGTCATTCTCGTCTTGAACCGACAAAATAAGACTCTTAGAGTACCTTTGTTTTGATGTAAGCATAACCACTAGTTGCACCTCTTTAAGAAAAACAATAAGGTGTCTTCATCACAATAAGCCGTAACAAGCCCATAACAACTTCACTTTGGACATTTTGTATCAAAGATTCTATTCCTCTTGTTATCGTATCGTTCAGAGTCTTAGAACAATACCAAAAGTAAAATCTACATGTTAGCAAGGGTTTTTTTTTTCAGTTTACAAAAATGCTTTTCTATGCATACTGAGACATACCTTTGAAACTTCCAAGTACACGCGTGGGAGCAAAAGATTTGAAACTTCAGAGAAAGAAGACATAGGATCTTCAGAGTCTATATTCAAAACTTTGGTCTCGTTGAATTTTTTTATTTTTAAATCCCAAATCTCAGAGAGATTCAATCTTCTTCCCGTTTCAGATCCAAAACCCTTTTTGCAATGAAGTCGATCGACAAATTGAAAGGCTAGGCAAAGTATCCGATCAAGAAACCCAGATTCCTTCTCCACTTCCCATACCATCTTCCTGTGAAAACCTCATTGCCACCGTCTCCATCTGATAGACTCAAGAAGGTTTACTATCGCAAGAGGAGAGGGAAAGAAGTGCTGGAAGAGTAACGTTGAAGAATTATGAAGTGTTGGGAATAAAAGAGTTGAGAAACTTCTTTTCTTTTAGAGTCTTGGACGTTGTGGAAGTTAACTGAAGAGGGGTCATATAAATAGAGTCTGGAGTTCATTCGAGTCTTTTATGCTTTGTTGTAGTTGTTACTAGACGTTATGAGTCTATGTACAAGCGTCGTTATGAGATCGTCGATTCAGAGTGAAGCTCATCATGAGAGTGTAACTCGAGATCGTACTTCAAAGTGTTAATAATTCTCATTGATATACAAGGGAATCATTCATAGTCTCTGTTCAACAAATATCTAAAGTCTATCATCGGTGCGGCGAAACTTGATCGGAACCACCGCGAAGTGAATAAATGGTGGAAACGCGTAACGGAGGGGATCGAGAGAAGACGATATCCGCAGATGCAGCAAAATCGATGGATCTCCAACAGATTCAAGAAGAGATGGAGCTGGCGAAGCACAACTATGAGAAGTTAGCTCAGCGTGATCGAGTGACGACAAAGAAGCTCGATTCGGTGGAGAAGAAGATTGAAACGATGGTGATCGAATCTAATTCAAGATTCAAAGCAATCGAGAAGCAGATGACTCATATTACTGATGTATTGACTCGATTGGAAGAATCAGCAGTATTCAATCAACGACTGGGGAAAGAGATTGCATCCGCGTCGCAGCCGCCGCGTGATCAGGTACCGATAACGATTCTGAACCGGAACTATCTCCCACACAGTTAGGTTATCGAGGAATTCATCATAATCTTGCGGACTGTGATAAAATGCTGCGTAAGATTGAAATGACTGTGTTCTCTGGTCCATTGCCGTTCGATTGGATTTCTCGTGTTGAGAGATTTTTCAGGTTCGGTAACTACAATGAAGAAGAGAAGCTACATTTGTTATCTCTGAGTTTAGAAGGTCCAGTGCTGCAATGGTTCAACGGAGAAGTTATCAGTGAACCGTTTGTCAGTTGGGAGCAGTTTACTCAGCGGATGCTCGACAGATTCGGAGGTCCCATCGACAATGATCCGGCAGCTCGACTCTTTCGTATACAACAAGAAGGCAAGGTTGAGGATTATGTACATGAATTTGAGACGTTAAGGAATCAAGTGACGGGAATAGATGAGAAGAATTTGATCAAGGTGTTCTTTAATGGTCTCAAATCAGAACTGAAAGAAGTCATAAGGATGAAAGAACCAGTAAGCTTTACTGACCACAAGTTAGCTGTATTGAAGATGCAAAGCACAGCTTTTTGAAAAGTGGTTAGCTCCGCGAATGGTGCAGAGTCACCGAGGAGCTATTAAAGACAATCTTCTACGGTTCGTTCCACCAATAGCTACAACAAACCGAATGGAGAAAACACAAAAGGTGTGGCGTTGGGTAATAAAGAGAACAACAATCAACAAAGAAACAATTTGAGACCAAGGTTGCAATGTACAGATGCAGAACTTGATCAGATGAGGAAGGACAAGATCTGTTTTCGATGCAGAGCACCTTGGACTCCAGCGCATAATACGATGTGCCAAACAGACGGTTATGAGTGCTGACGGTGATTAATGGTCTAGAGCTTGAAGTTGTTAATCATTGTGAAGACGATTCCGTCGACAACATTCAACAGCAACTAGTTCTACACACACTGTCACTTAACTCTTATTTGGGCATTGAATCCCCCAAGACGACTAAGATGAGGGGCTATATATGCGGCACAGAGGTGATAGTCATGCTCGATAGTTGAGCATCTCACAACTTCATCTTACCTGAGGTTGTAGACAAGCTACATTTGAAAGTTTCTGTGGATAGTAGCTTCGACGTGTTGTTGGGTAATGGAGTGACTGTCAATGCTTTGGGAATTTTCAATGCAGTCACATTCCAATTAAACAAAACCAACTTCACAAGTGACTTCATCTCTCTTGAACTGGGAAACATCGATGTGATACTTGGCCTTCAATGGCTTGAAACATTAGGTGTATGCGAAGTGGATTGAAAGGAGCAGATTCTTTCGTTTACCTATGACGGGAATCGAGTGACTCTGTTAGGGGAGAAGTCCCTACATTGCAAAAATTCTCCTTCAAGTCATTGAGGCCGGTCTTCAGCGCTAGCAAGACAGGAAGGGAAGTGCTTCTTGCTACAAAAACACAGTAAGGCCGGTTTTTATTTTAGTTTTTATCCTTCTTGCGTTGATCATGTTTTGATTATCAAACTTTCAACCCTAATAGTTCGTTCACGGAGATCAATTTGTTCATGTCTTCATTATCAAAATTATTCCCCCGAAAATTTTGTTTATCTTAAATCATGCCAGCGTGCAGGTAGAAGCAAGCTTGAAGTTCCTTACTGTGTTTATGGCTGTGGATGTTCGTCTCACTATCGTACGCCTCAAGGTCCGGCATATCTAAGCAGAAGTTTGAAATGAAGAAGCATTTGAACAGGCTGAACAAACCTGCTGTCAAGAGCTTTCAGGTAAGATAAATATATTATCTTCTTCTTTTTGAGTATTTACTGCATTGGCTGGTTTTGGTAAGTATCATAATCCGGTTTCTATTTCTTTGACCTTTTGGTTTTGTTTATTTTGTTCTAATTGAACAAGAAGTTTAAATTGTGTTGAGATTTTTTTAAAAGAGATTTAGCTAACGAAAGTTTATAACTTTTGGTGTGATAAACAAACCCAGAAGGAGATGTAATTGCATGTGTTCCTATCACAAAGCAAACAGCTTTTGATCATACTTTACATAAAGATCACAAGATTCAGGTACATAGATACATCGTTTACTTAGATTTTATTTGGGCTTTGTGTTTTATGTTTTAAGTGCTGATGTTTAGTTTAGTTTAGTTTACTTGCACTTCCTTCTTTAGATGAAGCATAATTACCATCCTGAGGGACTCTTTGATAACAACAAAGTGTCTTTACGAAGTCAGAAATAGGACATACATATCCTTCAGTTATGGCATAGATATGGTAAATGTGCCGAAGGAACCATTCCCCATGAGGAGAAAAAAGGAAGATGATATCTTGAGAGAAAGTTCATTCAAAAGATAATACAAAAAAAAGCATAGAACTTCCTGTTTCCTAAATATGAGGATTCCTCATGAACTAAAGTGGTCAATGAGTCAAAGTTTCTCTTTTTTCTTTTTGTTGGTTTCTTGATCTGAGATGTGTTATTTGTTTTGGTTTGTTGAACTGTAGCATGCCATAGCTTATGTGGAAGGAGATAATTACTGTGGAGCTAAATCAACTATAAATGTATGGGAGCCAAAAAGGTACAGCAACAGCAGCAGCACGAGTTCACCCTCTCGCAAGTATGGCTTCTCAGTGACTTATTCAAACAATATCTTAACAGCAAAGACGCTGGTTGGAAGGTACACTCAGTTAACTTCTAGGAAATGATTTTGATTCTCATGTTCTATTTAATGATTTGTGTGTGCTTTATTGTAGGTTAGCGAATTTATTTGGTGACAATAATACAAGACTCTTCACTTACTGGACTGACTATTGTATAATCAAATTATTTTGGTCATGTGCTTATGTTCCTATAAGCTAACCGAGTGTACCTGCCAGCCACCGTTTAGTCATCTCTATTACTAGACGGTTCATAGGGTTCTTTCAAGTCTTATTTCTTTACTCAAGCACATGTACTTTCTAGTCATGTAAAGTCATCTCTATTTATTGTTGGATATTGTTTGCTCTCCATTTCTCACATGTGCTTACAAAGTGATTCTTAATCTCCTCATTGAAGTGACTCTACATGATATATACGGGCTCATCTCTTTTAATTTGCTTATGGATCCTCAAAAAGGTGGTCCAAGTCTTCATGTCTGGTTCTAGAATTGTTAAGTCATCCCAAAGTTATTATACTGTTCTCTGCCATTTCTAATCCTAACCATAGTTTAAATTGGTTACCAGTTAGTATAATTATAAATCATTACAGTAAGTCTATAACCATAATTATATATATAGATACATAACCAGTGTAAAAAACTTATATCACAAAAGGAAATCGAAAAATAATTTAATCACTAATTATACCTTGAAAACTAAACAAGAATATTTTTTATAAAAGTCTTAATTATTTTGGATAATATGGTTTCTTTGATGATTTTTAAAAATAAATATGTAAATATTTAAATAGTAATGTGGTAAGTTATCAACTTGAACAAAAAATATAGTTAAAGTTTACTTTTTGCATAATTTTAAAAAAATAGATTTCAAATAAAATGAGTAAAATTTATTTAAAACGAATTTATATTATAGAAATAAATTTATGATTTGAATCTCAACTGCAATTCTAAATGTTAAATATTTACATGATTAAAAATGAAATTTTTTTATTAGTTAGATAAACCTATAATTTTAAATAAAAATAACAAAAAATGGTGAATATATATTAAATTAAATTTCAGTAGAGGATAAAATAATGATTATTTTAGTTCTTCAATTTTTAGTTATGTTTTACTTCGCCCTAACTTCCTTCAATAAATTATTTTATATGAAGTGGTATGTAACTAAAGTAAAAATATGCTATAGACGTATATTATTTATTAATTTATAAAATTAATATTTTAAAAATATTTTAAAATAGCATGAGAAAACTCCTAACAAATGATTTTGTTATTAAATAGAGTTCAAAAGCTATAATAAGTTACAAAACATAACCAGCAAAACACTAAAATTTAATTAATATTACTTTCCAGATATAATATTGAACTGAAATCAATATATTCTAAAACATCATTTTCCTGGTAAATTAGAAATAATTATTATTATTTGTGATATTATTAAACTATAAATATAGTATTTTAAAATTTTAATTTTATTATTTTATAACATTATATTATATTTTAAATGATCTAGCTTGGAGGTAGACTAATTTATTATCATGAAAGAAATAAAGTGTAAATGTTTTAAAATTTGAATACTCTTGAAATAAATTTTGTATAATTATTTTTATATTTTTATTATGTCACATCAAAATAGAAATGATAAGTATATCTATTATTACATTTTATGGATTCACTTTTTAATTTTGTATTCTCTAAAAAATAGAGAATAACGAAGGTTACTGTCATTTTAATTCAAACCAAAAATATTTATTAAAAATAACAATAGAGGTGAGAGTTTTTTTCATTATTTGTTTGTTTATAATATCGTTTTCAGTCTATAATGATTTAAATACTTCATAAAGCTCATATAAATTTATTTAAAATAGTTTTTATTATAACTTCTCCAGGCCAACCCTATATATATAATAAATAAGTAATAAAATTCAAATAGAAAAATATGTAAAACATATCATAAATTTCAACTTAAAATGTAATAAGAAAATTTGTAAATGAATAATTGTTACTTTTGAGTTATTATTTCCTACATTAATGCATTCTTCTATGTTATTTATTTTAATGAGTGATCTAATGTTTTTTAAGAAGATACACATTAATAAAATAATGAATTGAAATATAATTTAGTTTTATATAAAAGAAGAAAATAAACATAACAATGATTAACTGATCATCTTTTATTCTTAAACAAACAATATATCATTACATTTTTTGAAGAAAATATTTTTCTTAAGTAACATTTTATTGCACTTCGTTCATTCTGTTGATAGAAACCTCCATATTCAACAATTCACCATGTAATAAACTTTGAGGGATCAACATGAAATTGTCTTGAGGGATTTGAAGACTCACTTTACGAATCCTTTTCACTTTTAGTGATTTATAAGTCATAGTTTGTCCACCCATATTATAAGAGAGATCGTATGAAAACTCTTCGACTTCTGGAGAAGATGGTGCAATGCAACATGCTGTTACACACACACCATACGGCTTTCTGAAACACTGAAATACAAACAATAAGCTCTTCTCATGTTCCCTCATAACTGATACCTATCGTTGATGTTCAACTCGAGAATAAAGGACATGCCAGATGAGAACATATCAAGCATAGGTCTTTCCCAACAGGAACTTTTCGGGTGGCCCAAGTTATAGTGATCATAGATATCCTTGTATGAGGCAGTGTACGTGCAGCCTGGTACAGGGCATGCGCAAAAAGATAATGTGCATTCTTTTTCATGGGCTGATAATTCTCCATAACATACAGTTTTGGTGCAACCTAGCACAGAGCATGGGATACTAATCGATTCAAGAACTTTTTCCATAGCTCTACATCTTTTGTCACCGATAGGCAAAGCACAAAAAGGACATTTGTTCCTCAATTTAGGGCAGCAAACAGAGCACACCAGGTGGCCATTATCACACTGGGACACAAAACCAACGAATAATAACCAAAGTTATATTCCAAAAAAAAGAATGAGATATCACATTAAATTATGAAATCCACTTTAAGAAAACAATAGAAAATGGAAAAAATCTCAAATATCATCTATCTAACACACTGTTATCAAAATGTAACCTGGAATATCGGACCAATGAATGGATCGTTACAAATACGACAATCGAAATCTTCAAAATCGAGCATGGCGGAGCGTATTTTATCATCTGTTCTTTGCCTTTTTTGAAAGTGAATGCTGCTTGAATCATTTGCATTTTTTGAACCACAATTCATAGCGATATGCTTAATGCAAAAATGAATATAAATTTGAATCAGTTTTTCTAATCAACTCACATGAATAGGATATATGATGTATGTTGTTACTTACTTGGATGGAAATCGTGCTGATGTATGAATATGATCAATTAACCACACATGTATATGCACCCTTTTATAAGGTCTCAACCGTCTGGACGAGATCAATATACTTTTATGCTAGCCGATATCTCATACGCCAAGTGTAGGTAAACCAAAATCAGACTAATAAAAATTTATATTAAAACAGTTATATTAGGCTTCAGACATATTATCTTATAATATGTATTTGCTTAATAATAACTTATGTGGCTCAGACATATAATCTTATAATATGTATTTTCTTAATTATAACTTATGTGAAGTTATGATCTCCAAGTATGCATCTTTTATAGGGAAGTTTAATTTCATATTTTTCCAAACTCCGATGTGGGACATTTTTATTTGCATGAAAACACGTGTCTATTTCTATGTTTTATTATATTTTCAAAATTGAGTTTATCACTAAAATTATACAAAATATTGACTTTTACACATTCAATGCAACATTCCTTTTTTCCTATGCAATTGTTAGTTTTGGTAAAATATTTTTATTAATATAGCTAATATCAAATTTCTTGACCGTATCAACAAAATCCTCTTACTAATATGGTTTTCTGTTATGCTGTCAAAGACATCTTCTATCCTAACTTAATAATCAATGATAACTATTAGTGGTATATATGATATGATTCATCATGTTCCAAACACTGTTTTATGCCAGACAATTATCATTACATTCTTTTGTACCAGACTCAAACTGCACAAGTATCCAACTACTCTTTTTCTTTATTTTTACCATCATAGTTGGATCAATTACTTTGTGTTGTAAGTATCTAATACCACATACATGAAATATTGTTTAAACATCTTTAACATCATTATATTCGAAGTGTTGTCTCCTCTTCTTATATTGATCCAAATTTTCATTAAAACCTCCACACATTATCTAAGAAAAGATTAATAGATTTTAAAATATTTAAACTCAATAAATAATTCTAAAATTCTTGCATCAAAATAAATAAAACACAACTTTTCTATAAACAACTAAACGATCACTTAGTCTATGAATAGAAACAATGCTTATCATCCCTGGATAAATTACCATCGTCTTTAACATAGTTATCTTCAATTTAGTTTCTACCAAGAACGAATTGTCTAGGAAATGCACCATATGCATCTTCAAGAGAAAAAATATGAGATGTTGTCCCAAACTACAATAGTTCCATCCCCTTAACTCTAATGGATCTTTTATTGGTATCAAATTCACCTTTCCTATGCTGTTGGAGTTAATATATAGGAAAATTAAATGGAACCTGAATATCAAAACATAACTGAAGCCGAACCGATATTCACAAATATCCAAATGGTTCCTATTTTTATATATCTGGAAAACCGAAAATGAACCAAATATAGAACTGGTTGGGTACTCATATTTTAAAATACAGTATATATACCAAAAATATAATTATATTTATCTTGTAAATAACCAAATAACTTAAAATATTGATTATAAAACAAATAATCCAATTAACCGAATTATCAAAATATTTCTATCAATTATATTTTAAAATATCCTAATTATCGATATGTTTTTTGAAAATACTCATATTACTTTTATCCAAAACCCTGAATTTACCCAGTTTTTACCATTGTCCAAAACCATAACCAAACCAAAACCGAATTAGACCATACCTATCTGAAGAAAAACTGAACCAGAACCTAATTGGAGCCAGAAATTTCTCGAATATTAGCAAGTTCTTAACCTTATTATCCAAAATGAATACTAAAATAATCAAACCAAAACATAACCAAATTTTGTAGATACCCCAACGGATCTATCACTTTAGAACTGAAATCCAAAAACCATAAAATTGAACCGAAAACAAAACCAAATAACATACCTAGTACAATAAAAATAGATGGTGTTCGATAACATATTGTAGTATATACATGTTGGTTATAAAGGAGCATTGAGAGAGAGACAATTACATCTAAGGTTTATAAAGAAATGGTACAAGATCCAACTTTGAAGAGGCTTTTTTCTGTATTACTACTGTACGTGGGTGCTCAAGAAACCACCAAGTAAACCAGCTCCATTTCAGACCCCACACAAAACAAACATCTTACCACTTCCCACCATAGGAGGATATTCATTCATCCATTAGTTTGTTCATTGTGGAAGTAGGAAGAAAGAAGAAGAAAAAGAGAAAGATAGGCTAACCTACAAAGCCAACAGGAGTCACTAGCTTTAGACTGCTCATTAAAATGGTCAATCAAATTCACACCTTATCATTTTCTTTGATGATGCGCGCGCTGAAGACTTAAGGAGGAAAATTGCCACATTCAACCAGGAGTCTGAAGAGTCATTCAAGGATACCTGGATCAGATTCAAGTCTTACCAGTGAGACTGCCCACACCATGGATTCAACAAAGTGCAACTGCTCTGCACTTTTTTCAGAGGAATCGAACTGAAATATCAGATGGCTCTGGACACTGTGAGTGAAGGCAACTTCACCACAAGGAATCCTGAAGATGCTGTGAAGCTAATAGACAACCTAGCATCCAGCAACAACACGAATAATATTGTAAGAGCAAGATCTGAAGCGTTCCTTGGAAAGGAACAGATAAATGAGGTACAAGCTACACGTGACAATGTTCAGAAAATGCTAAACAAGCAAACCTGCTCAGTGGAGGATGCAGAAGCTGATGAAGAAGATGACTACATAGAAGCAGAAGTCAACATGATCAGTGGAACCGGATTTCAAATATCTGGAAACCTAGGAAACAGAAACTTCGCAGGACAGAGAGGAAACTTCAACAGCAGCAACCCCAACAACAACAGGAGTTATGGAAACTCATCTTACATGAAGCCACCCACACCAACCCCAGAAGGAAAGCTAGAAGACATGCTCAGCAAAGTTCTTGAAAGCCAGCAGCAGTTAGAGGTGAACTTCAATGGAAAGATCGACGATGTCTACACCACTTTGAACACAAAGCTTGATGCTTTGAGTACCCATGTGAAGAAACTAGAGACTCAGGTGATTCAGACAGGAGAAGCTGTTAAGAAGCAGGAAGCTTTAGGAAAAGGGACTAGAGAAGAAACAACAGGCCACAACGTCAGTGCTATCATAGAAGATGATTTTTGAAGAGTGGTAAAGCAAGAGCAGCTGCAAGAAGGAGACTTCCAGATCAAAAGTTCCATGAGTATTGGCGGCAACCACTGGAATCGACCGATGTCAGGACATCCACATCGATCGATGTACGCGAACACCAATCGATCGATGGAACCAGACGAGCATCGACCGATGGATCTTGAAGAATCCACCAACGGGTGCAACACCGTGAAGATACTTACTCACGAGGAGTTCGCAGCAAAGCACCCACATCCGCCCAGCCCTTACAACATCGACCGACAGGAAAGACGTCCCATCGATCGGCCAAATGATAAAGAAATCGATCGAAACACTCCAGAAGTTGTCGATCGATATTCAGTTATCACACGCCGAGTGCAACTTCCCAAGATAGATGTTGCACGACTTAATGCACTCCGGGAGCAATCTAAGCCTTCCAGAAACCCACCAACCGCCATAATGAAGAAACCCACAGATATTATTGATCCAATGGAGATACAAAAGGAAAAGGATGGCAGAGTTCTGAGAAAAAAGAAAGAGAATGTTCCTAAACACCTTAAAAAAGGAGTTAATGAGAAAGAGTTGGCAAGTTTCAGAAAGAGAGTTCTAAGGATACCTACAGAGAAACCCATTGAAGAAGCTTACTTTTCACACAGATTGTGGATGTTTTTCAGAGAAACTAAGGAGACAAAAGAAGACATCAAGAGGATGTTCAACCAAGTCAGAGAAAGTATGAAAAAGAGGATCAAACTAGAGAAGAAGGGTGATCCAGGAAAGTTTGTTGTTCCTTACTCAGTACAGGGGATCAACTTCCCACCTGCCCTATGTGACACAGGATCTGGAGTTAGCATCTTACCCAAGGTGATAGCAGACCATCTAGGTCTGAAGATAGAGCCTACTGAAGAATCATTCATTTATTTCACACATACACTATTTTTGTCAAATTCTTTTAACGAGTTCAGTAGTAGAAACTCTTTAAGAGAATATTGGCAAGCTCTTACCCTTGCTTCCACAGTTTGGACAAAGTATGCTGTTCGATTTGTTGTCTGAGTAATGTCTGTGGTCCATTGTTGGTTCCAAAAGATGAGTTTTTTAGTTATGTAAGCAGTGGTATAGAAGAACAGAGTTTCAGAAAATAGCCAAACCTGAATCTACTGATTAAGATTCGGCTAACTTCAATGATGCATTGTTGACAGAATTTTATCAATTTTAGGGGCAGTGAAACCATCATGACCTAATCCTTTATCAGCACCAACTGAACACATTGTTGTTAAGATTTTCCAGTTCTTTTGAAACAAGTAAAAATCCATCTCTGAACTAGATTCTTAATACTCATATATATTCTTTTGATGAACTCGGGACCATGTCTACCAATCACTTGATTTTCTCTTAGCACTGTGTCATTCTCGTCTTGAACCGTGTGGGAACCGAAATTCACACCGTCAATTTCCGATAAACGATTTGTGGAGGAAAACCGAGTTAACCCGATCTTCCTTGAAGGTCCCGGATATCTGCTGGGCCACACACGATACAATCAATGGAGATTAAAGTTGTAAAAATAAAAAATCGTAAGAATAGAGCGAAAGAGATCTTATTTCTGAATTATCGTTTGAGCGTGAACAACAAGCGAAGAAATCGGCTATAAGAGCTGTCGAAAAGTCCGCTAGTCCGGCCGCCTAAATCTATCCTAGTTGAGTCGTAGCTCGCTAGTGAAAACAGAAAAGAATGCTAAATTGCTCTAAGTTCTAAGTGCTCTGGAAGTTTTGTGATGATTTGCTCCTCGCCCAAGGCTCTCCTTATATACTCCTCTTAAGACGGTCTATCCTCCTTCGGGCTGAATCGGGCTTTTTCCATTTTTGTCCATCTTCGTGTTTATCGGGAAACTTGACATTTATCTTCGGAAAACTTGACATTTATCTTCTGGAAACTTGACATTTATCTTCTGGAAACTTGACATTTATCTCTTATGTGAGGATAAGGATAAACCGTCATAGTTATCCTTCCTTTTCGGAAAATCGTAAGTGGGCCGTTTTGGTCATGTCGGGCTACTTAGACGTTTTTACGGTTTTTCGAAAGAATAGTCTTCGAAGGTTTCGGCATTTCCGAAGGAACCCCAATTCCTCGTATAGTCGAGATGTTTGGTGTTTAGACTAACCGTGATCGTTTTATACGATGAATTGAGATCCATTCATCGAACCTTTTAAGATTTTCCGAGATTCCTCGAGTATCGGGTTCGAGATGGACTTGGATTCGTAGACTTTCCGTCTTCAAGGGTTTGAGTAATGAGGCTTCGAACTTAGATTTTAAAATATGAACTTTTAAACAATCGAGAAGGCTTTGCGGAAGAATCATTGTAGTTCTCGGACAATCCAGACATGGGTTTAAGGGACCAAGATGCTGCGGTTCGAGATCACGAGGCGATTGCACAGATGGGCGCCAGGACCCTTGCGCCGGGCCAGACGGAGACGACAGGCCTGCCGCGGCGCAGACGAGAGACGACAGGCCTGCCGCCGGCGCCAGACGGAGAGGACGAGTCTGCCGCCGGCGCCAGACGGAGACGACGAGCCTGCCACCGGCGTCAGAGCCCGCCGCCAGGCCGCAGCGTGGCGTCCTGCCGCGGCGCCAGGCGTGGCGTGGCTACGCCCGCGCCAGGGCAGCGTAGCCTGGCGCCAGGCGCGGCGTGGGCGTCCCGCCCGGCGCCGCAGCGTGGCGCCCTGCGCCAAGCGCAGCGTGATGCCTACCGCCCGGCGCCAGGCACGGCGTGGCGGCCTGCCGCCGGCGCCAGACACGGCGTGGGCAGCATGCCGTCGGCTAGGCGTCCTGCCGTCAGCGCCGTGTCCCGTCCCCGGTGCCTGCTGTTGCTTGCCTTCGTTGATCCCGGGGCTCACGGTCCGTTCATGCCTTCCCGTGAGTTCATCGAGTGACGATCCGTTTCTTGGTTTTGATCATCACTTAGTTTTCTTTCGAGGACTTTTGGGTGACGATTTCATCGTTGACCGATTTTGACCCCAACAGTTAGCCCCAGCTAGCTAGGAACCGTAGTGCCTTCGGTCCTAGCTTGCGGTATAGCCGTATGGGAAGGTGTAGAGGCGTGTCGTTTGCCAAAAGTCGGGATAAATAGTGATTTTACCTCCTTTATAAGGATGGAGTAAGAAATCTCATTCATTCTTACTTCATTATTTAAAAAATTCATCTCTCTCAAGAATCCTTTCTCTCTCTTTAAGAACAATGTCTTCAAGATCCTCCAAGAGAAATTCTTCTTCTCATTCGTCCTCGGATGACTCTCCTGCCCACGTGACGGTGAAGCAAGAGGAGTTAGTCGATGAGGAGGTGAAGAATGCGTATTACCGAGCTCTTGTGGGTTCGGCTCGACCTCTGCCAGATGTCCCTGTTCCGAAGAGACCTTTGAGGCTGCCTGGTGCTCCCTTTACGCCGAGCTTGGTTTCACGTAAATATCTCAGGATTCTTCGAGATTTTTACCAGATTCCTGATGGTGTTAAATTCCGAATTCCTGTCGGCAATGAGAGTGCGAGGAATCCTCCGGAAGGTTTCTTTACATGTTACGAGGCCTTCCTTATGTATTGCCGCATGTGGTTCCCGATCCCCGGTACCATTGTTCGTGCGCTTCGTCACTTAGAACTTTCGATCAGCCAGCTCAGCGTTCCTGCCTTAGAGAGTTGGCTTGGCGTACTGATCGCAAGTTATGAGCTCGGGATTGATCTTAGTCCCGCTGATTTCGAAGGTCTTTGGAGCACTCGGCCAACGGGGAGCGACGGTTACTACTACATGGTGCCAAAGAAGGATATGGCCATAATTCAGGGGACTACCTCGAACCCTAAGTCGTGGCAGGAGCGTTTCTTCTATGTCTGAATAGAGGAGAGCTGCCTCCATCTATATCCGCACGCATGGAACTTCAACCGAGGTAATACGATGAAAACTCGTTGTCTATTTCATCATTTCGGAAGTGCGAGTTTTTGGTGAAAAATTTTTGCTTGTAGGGAACGGGGCTGTTGCGCATATGCACGGTGATCTTTTCGTCAAGAGGGATCTCCTTTGTCAAAGGCCGTTTTTCTGGAAATCCTTCACCCTTGAACGGATTCGAGACACAGTAAGGCTTTACCGGTCCCGAGACCATGTCCCGACATGCGATGCCGAACCGGTTATCGAAGCCTCTACTCGGAGACGTAAACAGAGATCTCGTAAAGGGAAAGAAGTTGACTGTGGGGAAGGTTCGGAAGACCCTTCACCGTTGGGGGAAAACACTAGTTTTGTTCCAACGGAAAAAGGCGGAGCCAGCGATTTTCCACTTCCCAACAATTTCTTTGACGGCCTTCCTCCGGAGTTTGTTACTGACGAGTCGCTGGAGGACGAGGAGAAGCAATGGGTTTTTGCCGAGGGTTCCCAGCGGATCAATGAGGTTTTGTCCTTTGAACTTCTTAACCGTATTCTTGAATCCGCATATATGTATATTTATTGATCTTGAATTTATGCAGGGACTAAGAGTGTTTGGCAATGCGCTTGACTCGAGTTTCCGCAAGTCTAGGATTGCTAATTTCAAGACCAAAGAAGCTGGCGAGAGCTCTTCCGATTCGACAAGAGGTAAAGGCAGCACGAAGCAAGCTGAGCTTCATGCTCGAGCCCTTGTTGGAGGAAAGGAGAGGAAGGAGGATGGTCGCAGCCGAGGTGGCGAGACGGGCGAATCGTTTGCTGCTGAGTTTCAATGTTTAAAGATACTCAGAGTTTGTTGGCGATTTCCGAGTGCGAGGCTCGATCGTAAATCTTTACAAGTCTCAGAACCTGGATTTCTCCTTTGATTCCGAGATTGCTGAGATGAAGGACTTCATGGCCGAGTGTGCTCATGCTGAGTCCTTGGTTCCTCCAGTCGAAGAAAGAGTCCGGAGACTTTGGGAGCCTATCGAGGTTTCGAGGATACGGTGGAGGCGGAGCTGATGAAACGCCGAGGGTGGTGAGCGCAAGGTGTGAACAAAGTGGACCAGCCTGCGGGTTCATTCGGGATTTCTGCGTCTGGATTTCTCGATGTTGACTTTCTTTTGTGAGCCGTATGTTTGGCCGTGTGTGGCCGTTTTAGGAGTTTATTCTGCGGCCATTGGAGGTTGCATTCTTATGTTTTTTGGGACTGGCCGTTGGTGGCTTAGAATCCAGCCGTTTTTGCGGCCTTATAAATATGAAAATTTGCAATATTTCGTCTTTTGTTTTGATTTATACTTTTGTCAAGTGTAGAGGAAAGAATGCGAGTAGTCACCATTATCCTAACTCTTTTTTTGTCGCTTGGTCCGTATGCTACTTTTTAGCGAGCGTTTTTAGGTGTAAGCGATAAGAGACATGTTTTGGGATCTCGTATACGATACTATGTCTGTGAGATGTCAAGATCCAGCAAGACTGGGTTTAGGGCAAGACCTAGGCTTACTCTCAGCTTTAAGGCTGTGCGATGACTGATCGGCTTTCGTTTTGCCTGTTAGTGATTTCTTCCTGATTCTTTTCGTTTAAAGTCCGCGACTAGTCGCCGGCTTATATGACTTGTGTTAAAAGAATCGAGCTATCTTCGGAGTTTATCCGAGACGCTAAACCAAAATTTTGGGTTTCTTGTATAGCGCGCTATGATATCCTTGTCGGATGTAAGAGGACCTTGTAGGTCTGACTACGAGTTTGTATTGAGTGAAACGTTTCTGTGTGCGTCCGTCGGGGCCAATCGGCGGTAAGTTTTTTAAGTCGCAGGTGGATTGTTTTAGCGGATGATACGAGTTTTGTTATCTTTTCAGAAGTTGCGACGTCTCGCGTTTCTTTGAAGATATGATTTTCGTTTTTCCGAAGTGTTTACGCGTTTTCTAAATTAAGTGAGCATAAAATAGATAGAAAGAATTTTATTGAAAAATTTGAAAAATTCGAGTACATGTGCGGATATTTCGCGTTTTTGTGGGAGTATAGGAGTATACGTACCCCCCCCTTTTGGTGAGGGGATAGCTGAACTCGCCGGGTTTCGACGAGCTGCCTACGTACCTCTTCGAGGATCAAGCCATCTCGTAGTTCTGATAGTTGCTGCTGACGTTTTACTCCCGTGCGTCGCCGTTCGATCGTGCTAGTCGGATCGGTGGTTTGTCGCGAAGTCGAGCTGTCTGCTTTACGGCGATGGACTCGAGACTTTGTCGCTGTCTTGAATCGTTGCCTGTTTGGATGATTCTAGATCATCTTTTTTCGAGTTTTCAGGAATGTTGTGTGATTCCTTTGCTCGTTTGGGTTGGCCGCAGGCGTTCGATCTTTTGCAGTTTGAACTTCGGCTAGGTAACAGAGTCTCGATTGTTTCTGACTATCCCAGATTACTGCGGTTCTGGTTAGAGTCGGAAATTTGATGCCGAGGTGATATGTAGATGGTATTGCCTTCATGGAGTTGATCCAAGGGGTTCCCATGATGGCATTGTAGATGGCCGGGTTGTCGACTACTGCAAACTCGACGATCTTTGTGACTTCCTTCGCCATGAATAGGAGCTTAATTCTCCCGAGGGTCATGGAAATGACGCCCGAAAACCCAGTCAAAGGTTTTGGCTCAGGGACGACTTCCCCAAGTGGGATCTTCATCCTGTAGAGGGTGTCGCGGAAGATGACATTGACCGTACTTCCTGTATCGACGAGGATGCGGCCGACTTCGAGATCCTAGATTACCAGGTCGATAACCAAAGGATCGCAATGAGGTTTGTCGATTCCGACGGTTTCCTGTTCCTCGAAAATGATCGTGTGGTTGGGAATATCGCTATCTGGAAACCAGTTGGAACTCGTCTCGTCTTTTCGCCCGTAGGCTTTTATCGACGAGACAGAGTCTTGGTAGAACTGCGATCCTCCGATGATCATGTTTACCCTCTGGCGACTGCTGTTGTTCCCTTGGTCGTCTGTCTCCTTCGCTTTTCACCTGATTGATTTTGGTGTAGCGGTCCTCGGAGACAGTTTTGTTGGTCTTTGGGCGGTCGGACTCCACGAGCAAGTCCTTTATACTCTTGACCTTTGACAGTTCGCCGGTCAGGAGCTTTGCGGCGAGCCTGGCGCCGAGAACCTTGCAGTTCGCAGTGGAGTGACCCCTGGTTTCGTGGAACTTCGCGGTAGGAATTATCCTTGTACTGGTTCCTAGTCCAGGTGTTTCCGGAGGTTTTGCCTTGCTCGAGTTGATGGCGTAGTTATGCTCGCCAGCGTCTTCCTTCGTGATGGACGTTCTTGTCGTTACGAGAGGGTTTCTTCTTTGAGGACGTTTTCTGTGGTTCGTGCTTCTGCGATAGAAGTTTCATCTCTTCCTCCATGATGATGAAGTCCGTTGCTTTGTGGAGAGTATCCTCGATTGTCCACGGCTTTTCCAGTAGTATCCACTTCGAACTTTGACTTGTACCAGAGTTTTCCTCGAGCGTCGATTGCGACATTGTCGCTAATGCCGTTACCCTGGCCATCACCAGTTTGAACCTTCGTATGAAGTCGCGGAGCGGCTCGTCTTCCTTCTGAGCTAGGCTCCATAGGTCCACGTCGGACGTTTCTCAGTCCATGAACATGGAGTATTGTTTGAAAGCGCCGAGGCCAGTTGGCGAAGCTTCGATGGAGTTCCTTTTGAGCGGAGAACCATTCGGCATGGCGCCTTTGAGGTGCTTTCGGCGAAGAAGACAATGACCCGCGTCTCGTTCGCGCTCCGGGAGTTTGCACCTACCCATTGCGATCTGGAAGGACTGTAGGTGCGACTTAGGATCCGTCGTACTGTCATAGACCGGGATTTTGATTTTCCTGGGTCGAGATATGTGTTTCCGTGATCCGGCGGTGAGCGGCGTTTTCGTACTTCCTCGAGAAGTCTATCGATCTCGGGCGGAACTGGTTGCCTGGTGGATTTGTGATTTCACCGCTTTCACTTCGCCGGTCTTTTTGAGATTCGCGGAGATCATGGATCTCTTTGTTGCTACCGGCGTTCCTACGATTTTGTCGGCTGGTCGCGATGGATCAGTTTGATCCTCCGCGAGTTCTTCCTGCTCAATCAGTAGCGTTCTTCCTCCTCTTCTGTCATGGGCCTCTCAAAGGATACTGTCTGCGGCGGACTGGCCGGGTCCTCAAGGGTGGATGTCAGCGTCTTCATCGGAAGGATCCGATTGGTCGCTGATATCAGATTGATCTTCGGCGTCGCTTTCCTTGTTTCCGTAGCGGGGTGGAAGGTTCTGCGAGGTCGTTTGCTGTCCTTTTGGAGCCGTTTCCTCGGGAGTGGGCTCTTCGAGGCATCTTTTCGTTCTCGGAGATCCAGTCGAGTCTTCTGCCGCGCCGTGCCTTGGTGGATCAGCGGCAGCTTGCTCCTCGCAGTTAAGGTGCTGACCTGTTTTGCGGCGAGGTTATAAGCTTGTCCTGTTGTTCCGCCCGCTCTGGGCGGCGAACAGTTCCTTCATCTGTCGGCGTCTCGGTGTTTGCATCAGCAGTGACTGTGGGCGTATCTCGGTTGGAGTCTTCTCAACGTTGGCATCAGCGGGTGTTCCGCTAGCGTTGGCTGGTCTTTGGTGACGTCGTAGACATGATCGGCGTGTGCATTTGCGAGATAGATAGATCCGTAACCCCCTCCTTCTGGCCAAACTGTAGGGAACCGAAATTCACGGTCAATTTCCGATAAGCGATTTGTGGAGGAAAACCGAGTTAACCCGATCTTCCTTGAAGGTCCTGATATATCTGCTAGGCCACACGATACAATCAATGGAGATTAAAGTTGTAAAATAATAAATCGTAAGAATAGGCGAAAGAGATCTTATTTCTGAATTCTCGTTTGGCGTGAACAACAAGCGAAGAAATCGGCTATAAGAGCTGTCGAAAAGTCCGCTAGTCCGGCCGCCTAAATCTATCCTAGTTGAGTCGCAGCTCGCTAGTGAAAACAGAAAAGAATGCTAAATTGCTCTAAGTGCTAAGTGCTCTGGAAGTTTTGTGATGATTTGCTCCTGCCCAAAGCTCTCCTATATACTCCTCTTAAGACGGTCTATCCTCCTTCGGGCTGAATCGGGCTTTTCCATTTTCGTCCATCTTCGTGTTTATCGGAAACTTGACATTTATCTTGAGGAAAACTTGACATTTATCTTTTGGAAACTTGACATTTATCTTCGGAAACTTGACATTTATCTCTTATGTGAGGATAAGGATAAACCGTCATAGTTATCCTTCCTTTTGAAAATCGTAAGTGGGCGTTTTGGTCATGTCGGGCTACTTAGGCGTTTTATGGTTTTGAAAGAATAGTCTTGAAGGTTTGGCATTTCGAAGGAACCCAAATTCCTCGTATAGTCGAGATGTTTGGTGTTAGAATAACCGTGATCGTTTTATACGATGAATTGAGATCCATTCATCGTTCGAACCTTTTAAGATTTTCGAGATTCCTCGAGTATCGGGATCGAGATGGACTTGGATTCGTAGACTTTCCGTCTTCAAGGGTTTGAGTAATGAGGCTTGAACTTAGATTTTAAAATATGAACTTTTAAACAATCGAAAGGCTGCGGAAGAATTATTGTAGTTCTCGGAAATCCGACATGGGTTTAAGGGACCAAGATGTTGCCGTTGCCGAGATCATGAGACGATTGCACAGATGGGCCAGGACCCTTGCGCCCGCCAGACGCCCTGCCGCACAGACCTACCGCCGGCGTAACGGCGTGGGCGTCTGCCGCCGGCGCCAGGCGCGGCGTGAACACCGCCGGCGCCAGGCGTGGCGTGGGCGGCCACCGGCGCCAGGCACGGCATGGGCGTCCTACGCCCGGTGCCAAGCGCGTGAGGCGCCTGCCGCCGGTTCCAGGCGCAGGTGGGCGGCCTGCCGCCGGCGCCAGGCTTCCTGCCGTCCGTGCCGTGTCCCGCGTCCGCCGGTGCCTGCTGTTGCTAGCCTTTGTTGATCCCCGGGGCTCACGGTCCGTTCATGCCTTCCCGTGAGTTCATCGAGTGACGACCCGTTTCTTGGTTTTGATCGTCACTTAGTTTTCTTTCGAGGACTTTCGTGTGACGATTTCGTCTTGACCAATTTTGACCCCAACAAACCGACAATATAAGACTCTTAGAGTACCTTTGTTTTGATGTAAGCATAACCACTAGTTGCACCTCTTTAAGAAAAACAATAAGATGTCTTCATCACAATAAGCCGTAACAAGCCCATAACAACTGTCACTTTGGACATTTTGTATCGTTCAGAGTCTTAGAACAATACCAAAAGTAAAATCTACATGTTAGCAAGTGTTTTTTTTTTAAGTTTACAAAAATGCTTTTCTATGCATACTGACACATACCTTTGAAACTTCCAAGTACACGCGTGGGAGCAAAAGATTTGAAACTTCAGAGAAAGAAGACATAGGATCTTCAGAGTCTATATTCAAAACTTTGGTCTCGTTGAATTTTTTTATTTTTAAATCCCAAATCTCAGAGAGATTCAATCTTCTTCCCGTTTCAGATTCAAAACCCTTTTTGCAATGAAGTCGATCGACAAATTGAAAGGCTAGGCAAAGTATCCGATCAAGAAACCCAGATTCCTTCTCCACTTCCCATATCATCTTCCTGTGAAAACCTCATTGCCACCGTCTCCATCTGATAGACTCAAGAAGGTTTACTATCGCAAGAGGAGAGGGAAAGAAGTGCTGGAAGAGTAACGTTGAAGAATTATGAAGTGTTGGGAATAAAAGAGTTGAGAAACTTCTGTTTCTTTTAGAGTCTTGGCCGTTGTGGAAGTTAATTGAATAGGGGTCATATAAATAGATCCAGGAGTTCATTCGAGTCTTTTATGCTTTGTTGTAGTTGTTACTAGATGTTACGAGTCTATGTACAAGCGATCGTTATGAGATCGTCGATTTAGAGTGAAGCTCATCATGAGAGTGTAACTCGAGATTGTACTTCAAAGTGTTAATAATTCTCATTGATATGCAAAGGAATCATTCATAGTCTCTGTTCAACAAATATCTAAAGTCTATCATCGGTGCGGCGAAACTTGATCGGAACCACCGCGAAGTGAAGAAATGGTGGAAACGCGTAACGGAGGGGATCGAGAGAAGACGATATCCGCAGATGCAGCAAAATCGATGGATCTCCAACAGATTCAAGAAGAGATGGAGCTGGCGAAGCACAACTATGAGAAGTTAGCTCAGCGTGATCGAGTGACGACAAAGAAGCTCGATTCGGTGGAGAAGAAGATTGAAACGATGGTGATCGAATCTACTTCAAGATTCAAAGCAATCGAGAAGCAGATGACTCATATTACTTATGTATTGACTCGATTGGAAGAATCAGCAGTATTCAATCAACGACTGGGGAAAGAGATTGCATCCGCGTCGCAACCGCCGCGTGATCAGGTACCGATAACGATTCTGAACCGGAACTATCTCCCACACAGTTAGGTTATCGGGGAATTCATCATAATCTTGCGAACTGTGATAAAATGCTGCGTAAGATTGAAATGACTGTGTTCCCTGGTCCATTGCCGTTCGATTGGATTTCTCGTGTTGAGAGATTTTTCAGGTTCGGTAACTACAATAAAGAAGCGAAGCTACATTTGTTATCTCTGAGTTTAGAAGGTCCAGTGCTGCAATGGTTCAACGGAGAAGTTATCAGTGAACCGTTTGTCAGTTGGGAGCAGTTTACTCAGTGGATGCTCGACAGATTCGGAGGTCCCATCGACAATGATCCGGCAGCTCGACTCTTTCGTATACAAAAAGAAGGCGAGGTTGAGGATTATGTACATGAATTTGAGACGTTAAGTAATCAATTGACGGGAATATATGAGAAGAATTTGATCAAGGTGTTCTTTAATGGTCTCAAATCAGAACTGAAAGAAGCCATAAGGATGAAAGAACCAGTAAGCTTGACTGACCACAAGTTAGCTGTATTGAAGATGCAAAGCACAGCTTTTTGAAAAGTGGTTAGCTCCGCAAATGGTGCAGAGTCACAGAGGAGCTATTAAAGACAATCTTCTACGGTTCATTCCACCAATAGCTACAACAAACCGAATGGAGAAAACACAAAAGGTGTGGCGTTGGGTAATAAAGAGAACAACAATCAACAAAGAAACAATTTGAGACCAAGGTTGCAATGTACAGATGCAGAACTTGATCAGATGAGGAAGGACAATATCTGTTTTCGATGCAGAGCACCTTGGACTCCAGCGCATATTACGATGTGCAAAACAGACAATTACGAGTGCTGACGGTGATTAATGGTCTAGAGCTTGAAGTTGTTAATCATTGTGAAGACGATTCCGTCGACAACATTCAACAGCAACTAGTTCTACACACACTGTCACTTAACTCTTATTTGGGCATTGAATCCCCCAAGACGACTAAGATGAGGGGCTATATATGCGGCACAGAGGTGATAGTCATGCTCGATAGTGGAGTATCTCACAACTTCATCTCACCTGAGGTTGTAGACAAGCTACATTTGAAAGTTTCTGTGGATAGTAGCTTCGACGTGTTGTTGGGTAATGGAGTGACTGTCAATGCTTTGGGAATTTGCAATGCAGTCACATTCCAATTAAACAAAACCAACTTCACAAGTGACTTCATCTCTCTTGAACTGGGAAACATCGATGTGATACTTGGCCTTCAATGGCTTGAAACATTAGGTGTATGCGAAGTGGATTGCAAGGAGCAGATTCTTTCGTTTACCTATGACTGGAATCGAGTGACTCTGTTAGGGGAGAAGTCCCTACATTGCACAAAATTCTCCTTCAAGTCATTGAGGCCGGTCTTCAGAGCTAGCAAGACAGGAAGGGAAGTGCTTCTTGCTACTTCTACTGCTACATCGTCGACTCCAGATATTTCACCAAAGTTCCCACTGCTACTCCAAGAATTCGCTTATGTGTTTGCAGTTCCTACTTCCTTACCACCAATCAGAGGAAAGGAGCACACAATCATCTTAAAGCCAGGAGTTACTGCAGTATCTGTTCGACCTTATCGGTATCCACACGCTAGTAAAGTGGCTATGGAACAGATGGTGAACGACATGCTTGCTACTGGAATAATACGTCCCAGTACAAGCCCATTTTCGAGCCCTGTCTTACTTGTAAAGAAGAAAGACGGTTCTCTTCGCTTCTGCGTGGATTACAGATCACTCAACAGGGCTACGATCTTGGATAAATACCCTATTCCGGTCATAGATCAACTATTGGATGAACTTCATGGCGCATCTGTGTTCTCCAAACTTGATTTAAGATCAGGGTATCATCAGATCAGGATGGTTGAAGCAGACATTCATAAGACCGCTTTCAGGACAGTGGAAGGGCACTATGAATTTCTAGTCATGCCATTTGGTCTCACTAACGCGCCTGCGACATTCCAAGCGTTGATGAACCAAGTGTTTAAGCCTTTTCTTCATCGGTTTGTATTGGTGTTTTTCGACGATATTCTGATCTACAGTCCTGACCACAAGACTCATGAAGATCATCGCCAAGTGTTACAAGTGCTACGAGAACAGAGTTTGTTTGCCAATCAAAAGAAGTATACATTTGGCGTTCAGACAGTTGAATATTTGGATTACATGATCTCTGCTATTGGAGTTGCTACAGATTCTGCAAAAATTACTGCGTTGAATGAGTGGACAGAACCAAAGACAGTCAAGCAACTTCGAGGATTTCTTGGGCTAACAGGTTATTACAGAAAATTTGTAAGGGATTATGGGACAATGGCGAGAGCGTTAACAACCTTATCGAAGAAGGATCAATTTTGTTGGTCGATGGAAGCACAAACAGCATTTGACTAATTGAAATATGCTATGGTTCATGCACCTGTATTGGCATTACCTGACTTCGAGAAGACGTTTGTGGTTGAGTCCGATGCTTCGGGTTTTGGTTTGGGAGCGGTTTTGATGCAAGATAAACGTCCTATAGCGTTCTTTAACCATGCACTAACACCGCGAGAGCAGCAGAAACCGGCGTACGAGAGGGAGCTAATGGCAATAGTGATGGCTATCAGAAAGTGGAAACACTACTTGTTAGGCCGCAAATTTCATGTTCATACGGACCAATGCAGTTTAAAGTTCCTGTTAGAACAAAAAGAGGTGAATCTGGAATATCAAAAGTGGTTAACGAAGATTTTGGGGTTTGACTTCGAGATATTTTACAAACCAGGGCCTGAAAATAAGGCAGCTGATGGGTTATCCAGATGTATGTCTGTTTCTTCCTTGCTACTCTCCTTGACGGTCCCAACGGTTCTACAATGGGAAGATCTGTTTAAGGAAATTAGCGAGGATCAACACATACAGGAGACCATTTCGAAGCTTAACTCTGGTGTCTTACAGTCTAAGAAATATCAGGTTATTGATGGGAAGTTGTGGACAAAACATCGCTTAGTAATACCTAAATCTTCACGTTTCATTACAATAATTCTGTGAGAGGCTCATGACAGTAAAGTGGGTGGTCATTCGGGTATTCTGAAGACAGTGAAGCGTGTGCAGGGGTTTTTTTCTGGAAAAGGATGTTCAAACAGATTCAGAAATATGTGGCTTCGTGTGGGATTTGTCAAACTCATAAGCACTCAACACTTTCTCCTGCTGGATTACTTCAGCCGTTACCTGTTCCAGAAAAAGTGTGGGATGATATTACCATGGATTTCATTGAGGTCTTCCGACATCTAATGGTTTTAATGTGATTCTTGTCGTGATTGATCGCTTTAGGAAGTTTGCACACTTCGTGGGTCTCAAACAACCGTTTACAGCCTTGGATGTTGCTAAGAAGTTTGTTACTGAGATTAGTGAAACTACATGGGTTCCCAAAGAGCATCGTATCCGACAGAGACGGATCTTCTTGAGCTCTTACTGGACTGAGGTTTTTCGGTTTGCAGGCACTACATTAAAGTATAGCACAGCGTTTTACCCTCAAACAGATGGACAATCTGAAGTGTTAAACCGTTGTTTGGAGACTTATCTGAGATGTTTCAGTTCGTCACACCCGCAGTCGTGGAATGCATATTTGGCTTGGGCAGAGTTATGGTATAACACCACTTACCATAAATCTCTGCAAACGACTCCGTTTAAAGTACTTTATGGTAGAGATCCTCCCCCTCTACTGCGTTTTTAGCCTGGTTCAACTACAAATTTTGAACTAGACTTGGCTTTACGGGAACGCGATGAGATGTTGGAGGAGTTGAAGCAGAACTTGTTAAGAGTACAGGAGATTATGAAGAATCAAGCTGATAAATCACGGAGAGGTGTAGAATTTTTGGTTGGTGATATGGTTTACTTGAAGTTACAACCCTATCGCCAGAAGACAGTCACTAAACGTTTTTGTCAAAAGCTTGCTACCAAATTTTTTGGCCCATACAGGGTTGTGGCAAGGATTGGTTCGACGGCGTACAAGCTGCAGCTTCCTTCTGAGGCTCGTATACATCCTGTTTTTCACGTCTCGCAATTGAAGTTGGCTTTGGGTCCGCAAGATCAGAGCAATGTTCTTCCCCCGGGGAGTATTACTGCAGAAAAAGAACCACTGGAAGCTGAGGATATCTTGGATAAGCGCTATGATTCGAAGGGTGCTTTGGAGTTGTTGATTCATTGGCAGGGTAGGTCGTCTCTTGAAGATTCTTGGATGTTATTGGATGAGTTTCGGGCGTATTTTCCTTCTTACCAGCTTGAGGGCAAGCTGGATTTCTTTGGGGGGAGTATTGATAGACTCAAGAAGGTTTACTATCGCAAGAGGAGAGGGAAAGAAGTGCTGGAAGAGTAACGTTGAAGAATTATGAAGTGTTGGGAATAAAAGAGTTGAGAAACTTCTGTTTCTTTTAGAGTCTTGGCCGTTGTGGAAGTTAACTGAAGAGGGGTCGTATAAATAGAGTCTGGAGTTCATTCGAGTCTTTTATGCTTTTTTGTAGTTGTTACTAGACGTTACGAGTCTATGTACAAGCGATCGTTGTTGGTGTCAAAATCGGTCACGACGGAATCAATGACTGAAAGTCTCTAGAAAGTATTTCTTGAAACAAAAAGTCTCGGATAATTTGAAAAGAAGTTATACGAGATTTTCTCAAATTAGAATATCCACTCTCTGTGAGATCGGAAGACTACGGGCGTGCGCGGACGAGAGTCCCCGGAAAGATCGGTCCGCTCGCCCAAGGACATCGAGATTCGATCACCACAAAAACCCTAAACACAAAAGAATCTACCTCGAAACTTCGAAGAGGTCGTTCTCTCAAACCGTGAGGAACCAGAAAACGATCAAGATATCAAATCGAAGCCCTCACCGAGATCTTCAGCCTGGCGCCGGCGGCACCCGGCCTGGCGCCGGCGGCACCGTCATGCGGGCCGGCCTGGCGCCGGCGGCACCGCGCGGGCGGCCTGGCGCCGGCGGCACCGGCCTGGCGCGGCGGCACCCGACCTGGCCGGCGGCACCGTCACGCTGGCTGGCCTGGCGCCGGCGGCACCGACCTGGCCGGCGGCACCATGGCGGGCGGCGCGCCGGCGGCACCGACCTGGCGCCCGCGGCACCGTCAGCGCAGGCTGGCCTGGCGCCGGCGGCACCTGATCTGGCACCGGCGGCACCGTCGCGGGCTGGCCTGGCGCGCGGCACCGTGGCGGGCGGCCTGGCGCCGGCGGCACCGACCTGGCGCGGCGGCACCGTCGCGGCTGGCCTGGCGCCCGGCGGCACCGACCTGGCGCGGCGCATCACGCAGGCCGCCTGGCGCCGCGGCACCAACCTGGCGCCGGTCGGCGGCCCTCGTCCTGGTCTCGGTCCCATCGTGTTCGGTCTGATCCCATCTTGACTTGTTTGGATCAATCATCGTGAGTTTGGGGCGATCGCGCTCTGAATAAACATCTTCGATTCGGTTGGAATCATCCTCGATGTTTTACGATAGAAACTAGAGGATTGGATTTCGTAGAAGACATCGTATAAAAAGATCGATTAACTTGAGCATCGATCCTTTAAGCTATACGGTTTATTCTTGAGAAAGATCGTCTTTCGAAACTTCGTATAAAGCGTTTAACGACTTAAGACAAGTCCACAGACTTACTACGATTTTCAGGATTCAGGCCCAATCAGGCTATGACGGTTTATCCGATTTCGAAACGTCGGATAAACATCAAGCCACCAAATACAGGGAAAACTTCGAGGATAATTATGAAGATCGGGAAATGGAATATTTCCTGAAGAGATAAACTTGGGCCCAAAGTGAGGTCCATCATCCTAAGGCAAACCGACCTAGGAGTGAGTATATAAGGAGAACAAGAGCAGAAGAGAAGAAGATCCGAAAATCCTAGAATCTAGACTTAGAGAACTTAGAACTTAGGCGGTTAGGCCAGCGAGGCAGGACTTAGAACGTCTGGCGCCTCGTTCTAGTTTTATCTTCTCCAGACCCTGTTCCTCGGAAGGATCTAACTATACTTCTACTCAGAGCTCCGCGCATAGAAACACTAGGCATTATCTTGACATGCCCGCTTCTATGACCAACGCTCATACTAGACGAACCAGGCCCTAGAACGTCTGGCCGCCTCCTGCTCGCAAATCTCCGCTCCTCTCGGAAGGATCGGACAATTCTTTTACTTAAGAGCTCCGCACATAGAAACCCTAGGCGTTATCTTCGGCATGCCTGTTTCTATGACAAACGCTCATACTAGACGAACCCGCCCAGACGGTTTGATCTCTTGTTCAATTCTTTCTAACTGAACTACGTCCGACTTGATCCTCGAAAGGGGTACGTAGGCAGCCTTTCTTAAGGTCCAGTCCCAAATCTTAACCAAACCTTTTCCGCATTTATTCGGTCACTTGTCGTTGGCTGTCGCAGAGAATCCGGACCTTCAGGGAAAGTCGGGTTAACTTGGCTTTCCTCCGTTTTTATTCATTAAAATCGACGGTGTGAATTTCGGTTCCCACAATCGTTATGAGATCTTCGATTTAGAGTGAAGCTTGTCATGAGAGTGTAACTCGAGATCGTACTTCAAAGTGTAAACAATTCTTATTGATATACAAAGGAATCATTCATAGTCTCTGTTCTACAAATATCTGAAGTCTATCACCATCTTCGTCATATCTATCTCCTTTTTCCTCGTCATTGTCGCCTTATTCGTCCGAGCCGTGTTATCCGAATGAAGAAGCTTCTCATGAGTTTTCACTAAACCGAACATTCAAGTTTCGAACTCTGTTCTTCGTTTCTCTGTTTTGTCAATTATCGATTTCTCAAGTGTGTGTCTTTTTCTCTGTTCATGCTCTGTAATTAATAACTACGTTGATTTATTGTTTGTATATGTAAACTTGATATAAACAGAATATACTCTCAATCTGTTTCAATTTACATCCCCCTTTGATCAAGTTAGAGCTTGTTACATAAAAGAAGCTTCTATAGCTCAAAAATCATATATACTAGCAAATGATCTCAGACCAAAAAATGTAATCCTAGGGACCTGACTATCTGTTCTGAAGATTTGATCTTTTATGCATCATCAAGCGCCACCATTAATACCGGAACTTCAAGCTTCTTCCAAGTCGTTCCAAGTTCGGCTTCTAGTTGTTTTACTTTTTTGGGTAAGCTATTCCACCTGAGTTAACAAAAAAGTTCCGCAACGACCTTGATCATTGGTGGTGATGCGCCCCAGTACATGGAACCAGCTCAGGATGGAGATCAGGACGATCAGATCATTTCAACCGAGTTTCACCCATCCAACCGTACCGATCAGACTTATCGTGCCGTGTACCGGATCGACCCGCGTACGTCCGAAAAGGAGCAAAGGCTGAAACCACGACCAGACAGCCAAACTGACCGAACCAGAGACAACCTTTTCCGACCAACTCGCCAAGCTAAGACTACGTGTAAGCTAGAATTAACTTTGATCGAGAGAAATCCGATTCAGACCAAAGCTTCTCTCTTTTGGCCCGTTTGATCCGTACCGCATGTCCCGCCGGACGGACTGATGGTTTGTTCGACAAGTTCGATCAGTTCATGAACTTTGATCATCTGAATTTTACTAAGTCAAGGATCCTTAAGCATTCCGAAGATTTGGGTCATGTTGGGTCGCAGCTCGTTCATGAAGGACACCCGGCCAGTGTGGGAACCGAAATTCACACCGTCAATTTCTGATAAGTAAGATTGCGGAGGAAAGCCAAGTAAACCCGACTTTCCTTGAAGGTCCGGATTCTCTGCGTTGCCACACGAAATCGATAAAGTAAACGGAAGACAAAAAATGGGATTTGAAATATTTGCCCGAAGGCGTTTTATTAGATAAGAGAAACGAGTACAAGGATTCTCCGAAAGACAAAGAGATTTGCGATTTAAAGAAAAAGATAGAGTTGCAGGCAGCCAAACGTCCTAAGCCTTGCTCCGCTAGTCTAACTACCTAAACCCTAGTTCTTCTAAGCTAGCAGGATGCTCTAAGTCTAATTCTCGGATTTTCGGGATGCTCTTCTCCTCTGCTCTTGCTCTCCTTATATACCCACTCCTAGGTCGGTTTGCCTTAGGATGATGGGCCTCGCCTTTGGGCCCAAGCTTATCTCTTCAGGAAATGTTCCATTTTCGTCGGTCTTCGTAATCATCCCCGAGTTTTCCGCTATCTTTCGATGACTTGATGTTTATCCGACGTTTCGGGAAATCGGATAAACCGTCATAGCCTGATTGGGCCTGAATTCTGAAAAATCGTAAGTAAGTCCGTGGACTTGTCTTAAGTCGTTAAGCGTTTTATCGATTTCTGGAAAGATGATCTTTCACGGAGAATAAACCGTATAGCTTAAAGGATCGATGTTCAAGTTAATCGATCTTTGTTTTATACGATATATTCTACGAGAAACCCAATCCCTCCAGTTTCCATCGTAAAACATTGAGGATGGTTCCAACCGAATCGAAGGATGTTTATTCCGTAGCCTTGATTGTACCAAACTCACGAGGACTGATCGAACAAGCCAAGATGGGATTGGACCGAGCACAATGGGACGAGACCAGGGCGAGGGCCGTGGACGGCGCCAGACCAGGTGCCGCCGGCGCGGGCGGCCGTGCGGAGTGCCGCCGGCATCAGGCGGCCAGCGTGCCGCCGGCGCCAGGCGGCCCGCGTCCAGCGATGCCGCCGGCGCCAGGCCTGGGTGCCGCCGGCGCAGGCCGTCTTGCCGTCCGTGGGTTTTCCGTTGCTCGATCTTTCCCCGCTAGTGGTTCGTGCGGAAATCTTTGAGTTTGGAAGGATCTTTGGCGTAGATTTCGAGATAACCATTTTGACCCCAACAGTTAGCCCCAGCTCGTAAGATCGGAGGCGATTTTGCGGGCGAGTGATTTAATTTTTGAAAATCGAAATTTTCGGCTAAGGATTTTCCGCGAAACCTGTGTCTTCACCTCCTTTTTCTTATAAATAGCCAACCTTCCCTTCTCATTCTTCATATCTTTTCAAATTCTCTCTTCTTCTCTCAAGAAAGAAAATGTCTTCATCCCAAGTTGAAAGAGTGATTCTGATGTTGAGATGGGCGAGGCCGCCAAGCTCCATCGGTTCGGCCAGTCAAGCTCCGCCGTTCAGGCCGTTCAAGAGGCTACTCCGTCCCTGACTGATGGGTTTGATTCTTTCAAGGCTAAGCTATCGGCGTAGTGCTGCGAAAGGCTCAAAGCGGGCGAGGACTGAGGCGCCCGATGTTCCTTCAGCGGCTCCAACTCCTTTGCCTGCTCGCCGGTTCCCAGCCCGAAGTCCCATCCGATGCCCTCCGTCTACAGAAGGGTTATTGTTCCTGAACAGACTCTTGATGTTCAGATCCATCCATCGGGTTCTTCGACTGCTCGATCGTGATCTCGGAAGAAGGGCGATAGAATCTGCACCTCTTCCCCGGCGAAGGGAACTCTTCTTAGGACTGCCAGCGGCTGGTGCCGCCGTTGCCCAAAGGAAGGGCAAGGGCTGGCGCGGCGTCGGGCAAAAAGCGGGAGTGCGAAGGCGAGGAAGCGAACTCTCAGCCGTTGGCGTCATCGTTCAAGGTTGATTTTAATTTGTCCGCAATTCTTGCACCGTTTTTACGATGATACTTACTCCTTCCTTTTGCGGGCAGTTTGTGTGCTGATTGTGGAATGCTTGGCGAGTCGCGGGTGGAAGTCATTCGTCTATCGAAGGAACTGGAGTCGTCGCGAGGCGCTGAAGCGTACTAAGGCTGCATTGCAGACTCGAGGACACCATGCTGCCAGACGTCCCAGCTTGAGGTTCGTATCAGCGATCTTGAGCGACCTGGGGAAGACGCGAGTTCGTTACTCAAGGTGAAGAAGAGAAGAGTAAATCCTCGGAAGTCCGCCGTCTTCGGGAAGGTTCAGGCTCACGAGGAGATGGCGCCGTAGATCCTCGGAGGTTGCCGATGCCAGCGACGACTTTTATGGTCGTCTGACGAGGATGGCCATCCTGTTTGAGTCCTTGAGAGCCGTCCATAAGAGGGACTTGGCTTTAGCGGGGATCGAGGGAGTTTGAATGAGCTCGAGTTGCCGAGTAATGAGGCCCGTCTTTGGACTTGGAGGAAGCCAGATTATCGTCTGTAAGGAGAGTGGGCGGCCACCGAGGAGATTCGATTCGATCCTCGCCGGCCTGCAAGCTGAATGCACCTAGCTCCGACCTCTGAAAACTCAGAAGCTCAGGAGCGGGAGAAGATTGCGAGTTGGCGCGGCGAAGCGGGTAGTGGCGATCTGGGGAGGCGATGGCGAGCTGTCCACGCGAGTGAGGATGAAGATGGCGCTCTGGGGCGTCTAGGTTTATCAATCCCTTCTGGGATTTCGTTTTATGTGTTTGGCCGTTTAAGAGGCCATGATGTATTACGGGACTGGCCGTTGGTGGCGAATCCCTGCCCTTTTGGGGTTTTGTTTGAATTCGGCAGTCTCAATCTATGAAGCGTTTTGATTATTTATGAACTTCAGTTTTGAAGTATGAGAAAGAGGGTGTGAGTTGTCGTCTCATTCCTAGTTCCCCGATGATCACCGTACCTATTGTCTGCATAAAGCGAGATTTTCCGCGGTTTACCGATTTATGCGAAAAAACTCGTGAAACGAATAGGCTTAAGTGAAGAGACAAATTTTTGGATCTCGTATACCATACTATGTCTGTGAGATGTCAAGATCCAGCGTGGCTGGGTTTAGGGCAAGACCTAGGTTTACTCTCGGACTGAGGCTTTGCGATGACAAATCGGCTTTCGTTTTGCCTGTTTGCGATTTTAACCTGACTCGTACCGTTTAAAATCCGTGAATTGTTGTCGGCTTATATGATTTGTTTGGGCGTGAGTCGAGCTACTTCCTTTACGAAGAGCTAGACCAAAATTTTGGATTTCTTGTATAGCGCGCTATGTTTATCCTTGTCGGATGTAAGAGAGCCTACCCCTTGAAGGGCGGCTATTTGTCTGTTTAGGACGTTAGAGTTCGTTTGTTGTGATCAGCAACAACGAAATGATACCGTTTTGAGGTGCGTTTGTATGTTCAGAGACGAAGATTTCGTCTGCAATGTTTTGCGGAAAAGAATGTCCTTCAAGCGTTAGCGACGTCTCGCAGTGCTGAAGGTTGATTTTTCCTTATGCATCGTGTTGAAGCTGTTGTTTCCGTTTTGGACGCGGGACCAAGGGGTCGCGTAAGTTTGACCCAGGGAGAAGCGTCTACATTCACAGTGCTTCGTGAAGTGTTGGCCATCCGGGATTTGTTTTTGGATGTGATAATCGCTTAGCGGATACTAGATCCGTTGTTGTGGCCGTTTCGGCTGATTTTGAAAAAGTCGTGAAAAAGTTTCGAAAATTTTAGAGTCTTCGAAATTTGTGGGAGTATCTGGTATCGTACCCACTCCCCCCCTTTTTTAAATTGGGGGATAGCTGAATCCGCCGATTGGCGAGTTGCCTACGTACCCTTGTCTAGGGATCAAGCCATCTCGTAGTTCTTTTGTACCACGTTTTATCGTTTAGTGGTAGTATTTTTTGAGGTGCATCGCATTCCAAGTTCTCGGGATTTTGACGTCCTGCATGTTTGCGATTTGGTATGAGCCTGGTCGGACTACTTTTATGACTTTATGCGGTCCTTCCGGTTTGCTCGGTTTTCCTGCGTTTGGTTCGGCGGTGTTTTGGAAGACTTTGCGTAAGACTAAATCGCCTTCTTTGAACCTGCGATGGCGTACGTTTGAGTTGTAGTACCTTGCGGCGCGTGCTGGTAATTCTGGATTCGAATGAGTGCCTAGTGGCTCATTGATGAGATCGAGATTGTCCAGCATGGAGTTTCACCGTAGCCGTCTTGGGGTTATGCGATCGCGACCAAAGAACTCCCGAGCTCCTCGCCCATAGCCCTTCTTGGCGTCTGGCGTTTCTTGAGTCCGTCAAGGGCGGTTTTGTTGATGGTTTCTGCCTGTCCGTTGCATTGCGGATATCTGGGAGTTGACTTTGTAAGTCGTTATTTTCCATTTTTCGCAGAATGCTTGAATCAGTAGAGATAAATTGAGATCCATTATCTGTTACGATTTCATGCGGGACCCCATGTCTAGTTATGATATGTTTCCAGACGAAGTTCTCGACTTGTGTGTCTTTGATACTTGCGTAGGATTCTGCTTCTACCCATTTGGAAAAGAAATCCGTAAGGACTAGGAGGAAGCGCTTTTGTTTTGATGGGTGCATAGGTCCGACGATGTCCATGGACCATCGCATGAAAGGATAGGGGAAGAGATTGATGAGAGGATCTCCAGCGGGTTGATGGATTGTTGGAGCATGCCTTTGGCATTTCGCGCACCGGGCAAATTTCTCTTGATCTTTACCATGGTTGGCCAATAATAACGTGGCGTTTAATTTTGACCGCGAGAGATCTTCCGCCAGAATGATTTCCGCATGATCGAATGGACCTCCTTCATGATTCTTCTGCTCTTTCCCCTTCTGCGCATGCCATGAGAGGACCAGAGAAACACCACTTATAAATTTCTCCCTCTCGTGGCGTACCGTGCGGCAGGTTTTCACTTTACGAGCCGCCCATTTTTGGCGGGTAAGGTTCCATTCACGATATAGGCTCGGATTGGTTCTAACCAAGGGCTGTCGCAGCCATACTTTCGGTTGGGTTCACATCCACTTCGGTTGATCCTCGATTAGATTGGCGACCACTGGTGGTCGATGCTTGGATGCTCGATGAATTCGACCGGGATTACTCTTTGGACCCTGGATCTGAGCTTGGCGAGGGCAGCCAAGGCGTCGGCCTGGGCGTTTTCGGCGAGGAATTCTGGTCAGGGCGAACTGGTCGAAATTCGAGCCAGTTCTTGGGCGAGTTTAGATATCGTCCATCCTTTCGTCTCTTGCCTCATATTCTCCGCTGTATTGATTGGCGACTAAGCGAGAATCGCGGTAAGCGTGAATATTACGGATTTTTAACCCATGGGCCAGCCCAAGCCTGCGATGAGTGCTTCGTATTCTGCCTCATTGTTTGAAGCATGAAAAGCCAATCGGAAAGACTGTTTAGGATTTCCCGTTAGGAGAGGTGAGTCGTATTCGATTCGGATCCTTGTTTGGATGAAGATCCGTCGGCGTGGAGGACCAAGTTGAGTTTGGTTCCTCGTTAGTCATGTTTCTAGTGGGTAACTCTACCAAGAAATCCGCAGTACTTGGGACTTTGCACGTCCTTGGGCGATATTGACGTCGTATTCACTCAGTTCGATTGCCCATTTTGCGAGCCTACGGATTGACTCGGACTATGCAGGATTATCCGCGGCGGGGCGTGGTGAGAACCACTATAGTATGAGACTGGAAGTATGGTCTTAGTTTTCTTGCCGAGGTTATGGCCGAATGCTAATTTTCCATTAGCGGGTATCGAGTTTCCGCATCAGTAACGTCTTGCTTACGTAAAAGATTGGCTTTTGTTAGCGCGTTCTTCGTATCAAACGCCACTGACCGCCGTTCGCGGAAACTGCGATATAGAGGAAAAGAGGTTCACCTTCCACGGTTTGCGAGGACTGGTGGAGTGGCCAGTAATGTTTCAATTGTTGGAAAGCTTTTCACATTGCTCGGACCATTCGAACTTCTTGTTTCCCTTCAATGTTTACGTAAAGCGGTAGGCACTTATCCGTGGGCTAGCGAGATGAAAGCGGTTCAAAGCGCGACTCTTCGGTTAGCCTCTGGACTTCGCTTGGTTCTCGGGGAGGCCATATCTATCAGTGTCTCGATATGTTTAGGGTTGGCCTCGATTCCGCGATACGTTACGAGGTATCCGAGGAATTCTCCCGATGCCACTGCGAATCTACATTTTGCCGGGTTGAGTTTCATGTTATGCTGGTTGAGTCGTGCAAAACATTCCTCTAGGTGGGCTATATGATCGTGTTCGTCAAGAGATTTTATGAGCATATCATCGATGTATACTTCCATAGTTTTTCCGAGTTACTCGGCAAACATTTTGTTGACGAGTCGCTGATATGTTGCACCTGCTTTTTAAGACCGAAAGGCAATACCTTGTAGCAATACGTTCCGCGGTCTGTGATGAATGCAGTTTTTTCGCGGTCGTCGGGATTCATCATGATCTGATTGTATCCGGAAAAAGCGTCCATGAATGACAGAAGCTTGTTTCCCGCGGTTGCTTCGACCAGTCGGTCGATGTGTGGGAGCGGGAAGCAATCCTTTGGACAGGCTTTATTCAGATCCGTGAAATCGACACAGACTCGCCCCTTGCCGTTTTTCTTTTTAACCACGACGGGGTGGGAAAGCCAGTCCGGACACCTGACTTCCGTTATCGACCCTACTTTGAGGAGTCTTTCGACTTCCTCATTGACTGTTGCGGTGCGCTCAGGTCCCAGCTTTCGTCTCTTTTGTTTTACGGGTTTGTGAGTTGGGTCGATGTTAAGTTCGTGACATGTTACGCTAATGTCGATTCCCGGCATATCCTCCGCAGCCTACGCGAACGTACTGAGGTTCTTTTTGAGGCATGCGATGAGCTCTGCTTTTATTGGTTCGCGGAGGTTAGCTCCGATCTCGACACACCGTTCCGGGAAAGAATCGTCGAGACAAATTGAGACCACCGGTTCGCAGGTTGGTTCACGCTTCCCTTCCAGGGCCTCAGCTCTTTGGGACTGCCAGAAGGTTTCGGCGAGTCGTGAATCGTTTGCTTTTTCCGAGAGGTCTCGATTTCGGAATTTTTCCGTTTTAGTTCGGTAGCGAGGTAGATCTGCGCTGCTCCGTGACTACCATGTATTGTTTCGACCCCGAAAGGCGTTGGGAACTTGAGGCATAGGTGGAATGTTGATGGGATCGCTCTCATGGAGTTTAGCCAGGGAGTTCCAACTATCGCATTGTAGGATGTTGGACCATCGATCACCAGGAATTCCGTGTTTTTGGCGACGCTCCCGGCTTTGACTAGGAGGTTAGTCGAGCCGAGGGTCATAATTTCTCCCGAGAGTCCGAATACTGGGCTGGGGTCATCTGTAAGGATGCTTAGATCGACGCCCATCCTCTCGAGGGTGCTTTTGTAGATAATATTAGCCGAGCATCCGGTGTCGACTAATACCCTTGCTACGTCAATATCCTGGATCGTGAGTTCTATTACGAGGAGATCGTTGTGAGGTTTGACCGTTGTTGGGGTCAAAATCGGTCAATGACAAAATCGTCACCCGAAAATCCTCGAAAGAAAAGCCAAGCGACGATCAAAGCCAAGAAACCGGTCGTCGATCGATAAAACTTGCGGGAAGGCCGTCCACTCCGCCTGGCACCAGCGGCAAAGTCCTGGCGCCCATCCGTGCAATCATCTCATAATCTCGGGCAATGGCAGCATCTTGGTTCCTTAAAACCCATGTAATAGGAAAGTCGGTCTACAATGGATTTGTTCACTAGCCGATTGTTTAAAGATTCATCTTTTAACATCTAAAACTCGAACCACATTGCTCGCATCCTCGACGACGGAAAATCTACAAATCGAAGTCCATCTCAAATCCGATACCGAGGAATCGTTGGATTAGAAGCGATTATCTCCGAAATCTACTGCTAAAGACCTTCCCAACTCAAAAGATCTCCGCAAACGACTGGCGGGAAAGATCGAACAACGAAAAACCCACGGAAGGCAAGACGGCCTGGCACCGGCGGCCAGGGCGCAGGCCGGCCTGGCGCCAGCGGCATCTGGCGCCCGGCAGCGGGGTAGCAGGCTGGCCTGGCGCCCGGCAGCACCAACTGGCGGCGGCAAGCAGGACATAGGCTGGCCTAGCGCCAGCGGCTTACTGGCAGGACGCAGGCTAGCCTGGCGCCAAGCGGCCTTGACCTGGCCAGGCGTATGCGGGGCGAACCCGACCTGGCGCCAGGCGGACGCCAACGCAACACCGGCAGCACCGTCACACCAGGCCGGCCTGGCGCCGGCGGCACCCGGCACCTGGCGCCGGCAACAGCAAATCACGCGGAGCCGGCCTGGCGCCAGCGGCACCCGACCCTAGCCCGGCACCATCGCGTCGTGGAAATACCAGCGTCGGTCCGCGACCGCCGTCCGATCTCAGTCCTTTCGTGCCCGGTTCAATCCCATCTTAGCGTTCCGGATCAATCTACGCAAGTTTGGTACGATCGCGGTTACTCTAAAACACCACTTTCGACTAAACAAAGGTGAGTTCCCGGAGAAACGCGAAACCTTCAACCGTCCTTCGAAAAACGTAAAACGCCTAAGCGGCCCAGTGGCCAAAGCGGCCCTTCGCGATTTTCCGAAAAAAGAAGGATAACTATGAAGGTTTATCTTTATCCTCACGCAAAGAGATAAATGTCAAGTTTCCGAAGATAAATGTCAAGATTTCCGAAGATAAATGTCAAGTTTCCGATAAACGAAGATGGACGAAAGTGAAAAGCCGACTCAGCCCGAGAAGATAGACCGTCTTAGAAGAGGTATATAAAGAGAGCTTTGAGCAGAAGCAAACCAGATCCAAACTTTCAAACTTAGCACTTAGGCGATTTAGCATTCTTTTCATTTTTTTCACTAGCGAGCTCGCGACTCAACTAGGTTAGACTTAGGCGACCAGACTAGCGGAACTTGACACTCTTGCGGCCGATTTCTTT
>JAEACV010000500.1:0-15664 GCA_016432835.1 Brassica nigra
ACTGATGGGTTTGATTCTTTCCAAGGCTAAACTATCAGTAGTGCTGCGAAGGCTGGCGAGGCGAGGACAAGGGCGTGCGATGTTCCTTCCGGCTCCAACTCCTTTGCTGCTCCCGGTTCCCAGCGAAGTCCCATCGATGCCCTCCGTCTGAAGGGTTATTGTTCCTGAACAGACTCTTGATGTTCAGATCCATCCATGGGTTCTTTGCTCGATCGTCTCGGAAGAGGGCGATAGAATCACCTCTTCCGGCGAGGAACTCGTCTTAGGACTGCCCGGCTGGTGCCGCGCCGTTGCCAAAGGAAGGGCAAAAGGCTGAGGCGTCAGGGCGAAAAAAAAGCGGGGTCGCGAAGAAGCGAGAAGCCCGAGAACTCGAGCGTTAGCGTCATCGTTCAAGGTTGATTTAATTTGTCCATAATTCTTGCACCGTTTTTCACGATGATACTTACTCCTTCCTTTTGCGGGCAGTTTGTGTAGCTGATTGGCGGAATGCTTGGCGAGTGCGGGTCGGAAGTCATTCGTCTATCGAAGGAACTGGAGTCGTCGCAGGAAGCGCTGAAGCGTACTAAGGCTGCATTGCGGACTGTCGAGGACACCCATGCTGCCAGGCGTCCCAGCAGGAGTTAAGTATCAGCGATCTTGGTAGCGACCTGGGAAGACCAGCGAGTTCGTTACTCAAGGTGAAGAAGAAGGTAAATCCTCGGAGTCCGCCGTCTTCGAGGAGAAGTTCAGGCTCCGCGAGGAGATGGCCCGTAGATCCTCGGAGGTTGCGATGCCAGCGGCGACTTCTTTGAATGCGGCGAGGATGGCCATCCTGTTTGAGTCCTTGATATCCATCAAAGAGGACTTGGCTTTAGCGGGGATCGGGGAGTTTGAATGAGCTCGAGTTGCCGAGTAATGAGGCCCGTCTTTGGACTTGGAGGAAGCAGATTATCGTCTGTAAGGAGAGTGGGAAACCACGAGGGATTTCGATTCGATCCTCGCCGGCCTGCAAGCGAATGCACCCTAGCTCCGACCTCGAAAACTCAGAAGATCGGGGCGGGAAAGATGCGAGGTTGGCGGACCGAAGCGGGAAGTGATGGCGATCTGCGGAGGGGAAGCGATGGCGAGGCTGTCCGCAGCAGTGAGGATGAAGATGGCAGCTCCTGGGGCGTCTAGGTTTATCAATCCCTTCTGGGATTTCGTTTTTTTAATGTTTGGCCGTTTAAGAGGCCATGATGTATTACTGGACTGGCCGTTGGTGGCGAATCCCTGCCCTTTTGGGGTTTTGTTTGAATTCGGCAGTCTCAATCTATAAGCGTTTTGATTATTTATGAACTTCAGTTTTGAGAATATGAGAAAAGAGGGTGTGAGTTATCGTCTCATTCCTAGTTCCCGATGATCACCGTACCTATTATGCGCATAAAGCGAGATTTTCAGCGGTTTACCGATTTACGAAAAAACTTCGTGAAGCGAATAGGCTTAAGTGAAGAGACAAATTTTGGATCTCGTATACCATACTATGTCTGTGAGATGTCAAGATCCAGCGTGGCTGGGTTTAGGGCAAGACCTAGGTTTACTCTCGGTTGAGGCTTTGCGATGACAAATCGGCTTCGTTTTGCCTGTTTGCGATTTTAACCTTTCGTACCGTTTAAAATCCATGAATTGTTGTCGGCTTATATGATTTGTTTGAAGTGAGTCAGTACTTCCTTCTGAAGAGCTAGACCAAAATTTTGGATTTCTTGTATAGCTATGTTTATCCTTGTCGGATGTAAGAGAGCCTACCCTTGAAGCTGCTATTTGTCTGTTTAGGGCGTTAGAGTTAGTTTGTTGTGATCAGCAACAGCGAAATGATACCGTTTGAAGTGCGTTTGTATGTTCAGAGCGAAGATTTAAATGCGATGTTTTCGGAAAGAATGTCCTTCAAAGCGTTAGCGGCGTCACGCAGTGCTGAGGTTGATTTTTTTCCTCGTGCGCATCTCCGTGTTGAAGCTGTTGTTTCCGTTTTGGGCCAGCGGGACCAGGGTGCGTAAGTTTGACCGAGAGCGTCTACATTCCGCGATTAGCCCGTGAAGTGTTGGCCATCGGGATTTGTTTTGGATGTGATAATCGGCTTAGTGGATACTAGATCCGTTGTTGTGGCGTTTGGCTGATTTTGAAAAAGTCGTGAAAAGTTTGAAAATTTTAGAGTCTTGAAATTTGTGGGAATATCACAGTATCACGTACCTCCCCTTTTAAATTGGGGATAGCTGAATCCGCCGATTGGCGAGTTGCCTCGATACCCTTGTCTAGGGATCAAGCCATCTCGTAGTTCTTTTTTACCCGTTTTATCGTTTAGTGGTAGTATTTTTTGAGGTGCATCGCATTCCAGTTCTCGGGATTTTGGCGTCTTGCATGTTTTGCGATTTGGTATGAGCCTGGTCGGACTACTTTTATGACTTTATGCGGTCCTTCCAGTTTGCTCCCAGTTTTCCTGCGTTTAGTTCGGGTGTTTTGGAAGACTTTGCGTAAGACTAAATCGCCTTCTTTGAACCTGCGATGGCGTGCGTTTGAGTTGTAGTACCTTCGGCGGCGTGCTGGTAATTCTGGATTGAATGAGTGCCAATCGCTGGCTCATTGATGAATCGAATTGTCCAGCATGGAGTTCACCGTATTAGCCGTCTTAGGGTTATGCGATCACGATACCAAGAACTCCGCGAGCTCCTCGCCCATCGCCCCTTCTTGGCGTCTGTTTCTTGAGTCCGTCAAGGGCGGTTTGTTGATGGTTTCTGCCTGTCCGTTGCATTGCGGATATCTGGGAGTTGACTTTGTAAGTCATTATTTTCCATTTTAGCAGAATGCTTGAATCGAGTAGAGATAAATTGAGATCCATTATCATTCACGATTTCGTACGGGACCCCATGTCTAGTTATGATATGTTTCAGACGAAGTTCTCGACTTGTGTGTCTTTGATACTTGCGTAGGATTCTGCTTCTACCCATTTGGAAAAGAAATCCGTAGGGACTAGGAGGAAGCTTTTGTTTTGATGGGTGCATAGGTCCGGCGATGTCCATGGACCATCGCATGAAAAGGATAGGGGAAGAGATTGAGGAGAGGATCTCCGGGGTTGATGGATTGTTGGAGCATGCCTTTGGCATTTCGCGCCAGGGCAAATTTCGCAGTCTTTTACCATGGTTGGCCAATAATAACGTGGCGTTTGATTTTGACTGCGAGAGATCTTCCGCCAGAATGATTTCCGCATGATCGAATGGACCTCCTTCATGATTCTTCTCTCTTTCCCTTAGCATGCCATGAGGAGGGAGAAACACCACTATAAATTTCTCCCTCTATCGTGGCGTGCCGTGCGGCAGGTTTCACTTCTGAGCCGCCCATTTTGTTGGGTAAGGTTCCATTCGCGATATAGGCTCGGTTAGTTCTAACCAAGGGCTGTGTCGCTTGTATACATGGTTCGGTTGATCCGTTCTTCCATCTTCAATCTCACCGGATTAGATTGGCGACCACTGGTGGTCGATGCTTGGATGCTTTCGATGAATCGGCCGGGATTACTCTTTGGAGCCCGGATCTGAGCTTGGCGAGGGCAGCCAAAGGCGTCGGCCTGGGCGTTTTCGGCGAGGAATTCTGGTCAGGGCGAACTGGTCGAAATTCGAGCCAGTTCTTGGGCCGAGTTTTAGATATCGTCCATCCTTCGTCTCTTGCCTCATATTCTCCGCTGTATTGATTGGCGACTAGCGAGAATCGCGATGGCGTGAATATTACAGTTTTAACCCATGGGCCAGCCCATGAAGCCTGCGATGAGTGCTTCGTTATTCTGCCTCATTGTTTGAAGCATGAAAAGCCAATCGGAAGACTGTTCTAGGATTTCCCGTTAGGAGGGTGAGCGTATTCGATTCGGATCCTTGTTTGGATGAAGATCCGTCGGCGTGGAGGACCCAAGTTGAGTTTGGTTCCTCGTTAGTCATGTTTCTAGTGGGTAACTCTACCAGAAATCCGCAAGTACTTGGACTTTGCACGCGTCCTTGGCGATATTGACGTCGTATTCACTCAGTTCGATTGCCCATTTTGCGAGCCTCGGGATTTTCGGACTATGCAGGATTATCCATGGCGGGGCGTGGTGAGAACCACTATAGTATGAGACTGGAAGTATGGTCTTAGTTTTCTTGAGGTTATGGCGGCGAATGCTAATTTTCCATTAGCGGGTATCGAGTTTCGCATCCAGTAGCGTCTTGCTACGTAAAAGATTGGCTTTTGTTAGCGCGTTCTTCATTATCAAAGGCATACTGACCGCCGTTCGGAAACTGCGATATAGAGGAAAGAGGTTCACCTTCCACCGGTTTCGCGAGGACTGGTGGAGTGGCCAGTAATGTTTCAATTGTTGGAAAGCTTTTCACATTGCCGGACCATTCGAACTTCTTGTTTCCCTTCAATGTTTAGTAAAGCGGTAGGCACTTATCCGTGGGCCGAGATGAAGCGGTTCAAAGCAGCGACTCTTCGGTTAGCCTCTGGACTTCGCTTGGTTCGGGGAGGCCATCTCTATCAGTCGTCGATTTGTTTAGGGTTGGCCTCGATTCAGATACGTTCGAGGTATCAGAGGAATTCTCGATGCCACCGAATCTACATTTTGCGGGTTGAGTTTCATGTTATGCTGGTTGAGTCGTGCAAAACATTCCTCTAGGTGGGCTATATGATGCGTGTTAGTCAAGAGATTTTACGAGCATATCATCGATGTATACTTCCATAGTTTTCCGAGTTGCTCGGCAAACATTTTGTTGACGATTCGCTGATATATGTTGCACCTGCGTTTTAAGACCGAAAGGCATTACCTTGTAGCAATCGTTCGGTCTGTGATGAATGCAGTTTTTGCGATCGTCGGGATTCATCATGATCTGATTGTATCGGAAAAGCGTCCATGAATGGCGAAGCTTGTTTCCAGCGGTTGCCGACCAGTCGGTCGATGTGTGAGGCGGAAGCAATCCTTTGGACAGGCTTTATTCAGATCCGTGAAATCGACACAGACTCGCCATTTGCCGTTTTCTTTTACCACGGCAGGGTTGGCAAGCCAGTCCGGATACCTGACCACATTATCGACCCTACTTTGAGGAGTCTTCGACTTCCTCATTGACTCTGATTAACGCTCAGGTCCCAGCTTTCGTCTCTTTTGTTTCTGGGTTTGTGAGTTGGAGTCGATGTTAAGTTCGTGACATGTTACGCTAATGTCGATTCGGCATATCCTCCATGCCCGAGCGTACTGAGGTTCTTTTGAGGCATCGCGATGAGCTCTGCTTTTATTGGTTAGCGGAGGTTAGCTCGATCTCGACACACCGTTCGAGGGAAAGAATCGTCGAGACAAATTGAGACCACCGGTTCGCAGGTTGGTTCACGCTTCCCTTCAGGGCCTCGGCTCTTTGGGACTGCCGAAGGTTTCGGCGGTGCGTGAATCGTTTGCTTTTCGAGGGTTCGATTTCAGAGTTTTCGTTTTAGTTCGGTAGCGAGGTAGATCTGCGCTGCTCGTGACTACCATGTATTGTTCGACCCGAAGGCGTTGGGAACTTGAGGCATAGGTGGAATGTTGATGGGATGGCTCTCATGGAGTTTAGCGAGGGAGTTCAACTATCGCATTGTAGGATGTTGGACCATCGATCACCAGGAATTCCGTGTTTTGGCGGCGGCTCCGGCTTTGACTAGGAGGTTAGTCGAGCGAGGTCATAATTTCCCGAGAGTCGAATCTTTGGGCTGGGGTCATCTGTAAGGATGCTTAGATCGGCCATCCTCGAGGGTGCTTTTGTAGATAATATTAGCGAGCATCGGTGTCGCTAATAATATCCTTGCTCGTCAATATCCTGGATCGTGAGTTCTATTAGCGGTTGTGAGGTTTGACCGTTGTTGGGGTCAAAATCGGTCAATGACAAAATCGTCACCCGAAAATCCTCGAAAAAAAATAGCGGCGATCAAAGCCAAAAAGCGGGTCGTCGCTCGATAAAACTCGGGAAGGCTCGTCCGCTCCTTTGGCACCAGCGGCAAGGGTCCTGGCCCATCCGTGCAATCATCTCATAATCTCGGGCAATGGCAGCATCTTGGTTCCTTAAAACCCATGTCCGGACAGTCCGAGATCTACAATGGTTGTTCCGCAAAGCCTTCCCGATTGTTTAAAGATTCATCTTTAACACATCTAAGCTTCAGCCCATTGCTCGCATCCTCGGCGACGGAAAATCTACAAATCCAAGTCCATCTCAAATCCGATACTCGAGGAATCTCGTTGGATTAAACGATTATCTCGAAATCTTGCTAAAGACCTTCCCAAACTCAAAAGATCTCCATAAAGCGACTGGCGGGAAAGATCGAACAACGAAAACCCACGGAAGGCAAGGCGGCCTGGCGCCGGCGGCGGGGCCAGGCCGGCCTGGCGCCGGCGGCCCGATCTGGCGCCCGGCGCGGGAGCGGGCTGGCTGGCGCCGGCGGCACCCGGCCTGGCGCCAGGCGGCATGCCAGCGGGGCCGGGCTGGCCGGCGCGGCCGGGGCAGGGGCTGGCCTGGCGCCAGCGGCCTGACCTGGCACGGCACGCAGCGGGGCCTTGACGGCCTGGCGCCCGGCGGCACCGGCCCTGGCACCAGCGGCACCCGTCACCGGGCGACTGGCGCCGGCGGCACCGGCCTGGCGCCCGGCGGCCGCCAGATCGCAGCGGGCGGCCTGGCGCCGGCGGCACGGCCTGGCGCCCGGCGGCACCCGTCGCGTGGAGTCGGCCTGGCGTCGGTCCGGCCACCGTCCGATCTCGGTCCTTCGTGCGGTTCAATCCCATCTTAGCTTGTTCAGATCAATCGCAAGTTTGGTGCGATCCGGTTACTCAAACGCCACTTTCTCGACTAAACAAGGAATTGGGTTCCTTGGCACCGAAACCTTCAAAGACCGTCCTTTGAAAAACCGTAAAAGCGCCTAAGCGGCCCAGCGTGGCCAAAGCGCCCACTACGATTTTCGAAAAGAAGGATAACTATGAAGGTTTATCTTTATCCTCACATAAGAGATAAATGTCAAGTTTCCAGAAGATAAATGTCAAGATTTCCGAAGATAAATGTCAAGTTTCGATAAACACGAAGATGGGCGAAAATGGAAAAAGCCGACTCAGCCGAGAAGATAGACCGTCTTAGAAGGAGTATATAAAGAGGCTTTGAGCAGAAGCAAACCAGATCACAAACTTTCAAGCACTTAGGCGATTTAGCATTCTTTTCTGTTTCACTGCGAGCTGCGACTCAACTAGGATAGACTTAGGCGACCAGACTAGCGGACTCCTTGACAGCCCTACGGCCGATTTCTTTTCTTGTTGTACGCTCAAACAAGAATCAGAAATAAGATCTCTTTAGCTCAACTTTTACGATTTCTATTTTACGCCTTTATTCTCTGTTTGATTGTTTAGGTATGCGGCCCAGCAGATATCCGGGACCTTCAAGGAAGATCGGGTTAACTTCGGTTTTCCTCCAAAATCTTTATCGGAAATTGGCGTTGCGAATTTCGGTTCCCACAACCGTGCGGGCGTTGCTCGATCCTCGAAGATCGATGTTGCGGGCTGTGAAGAAGTCATACTGAACTTCAATCGATCGGTGGTTTTCGAGTTAGAGAATCCGTCCCCCTCCTTCTAGCGCCAAACTGTGGGAACCGAAATTCACTGTTGGTGTCAAAATCGGTCTAGCGGAATCAATGACTGAAAGTCTCTAGAAAGTATTTCTTGAAACAAAAGTCTGGATAATTTGAAAAGAAGTTATCGAGATTTTCTCAAATTAGAATATCCACTCTCTGTGAGATCAGAGACTACTGGCGTGCTTTGACGGCGTCCCGGAAAGATCGGTCCGCTTCAAGGACATCAAGATTCGATCACCACAAAACCCTAAACACAAAAGAATCTGCCTCGAAACTTCGAAGAGTCGTTCTCTCAAACCGTGAGGAACCAGAAAACGATCAAGATATCAAATCGAAGCCCTCGCCGAGATCTTCAGCCTGGCGCCGGCGGCACCCGGCCTGGCGCCGGCGGCACCGTCACGCGGGCTGGCCTGGCGCCGGCGGCACCGTCAAGCGGGCCGGCCTGGCGCCAGCGGCACCGACCTGGCGCCCGCAGCACCATCCGTGGACCGGCCTGGCGGCGGCACCGGCCTGGCGCCGGCGGCACCGTCCGCGCGGGCGGCCTGGAGCGGCACCCGGCCTGGCGCGGCGCGGTCCTGCGGGCTGGCCTGGCGCCGGTCGGCGGCCCTCGTCCTGGTCTCGGTCCCATCGTGTTGGTCTGATCCCATCTTGGCTTGTTTGGATCAATCATCGTGAGCTTGGGGCGATCCGGCTCGGAATAAACATCCTTCGACTTCGATTGGAATGCGTCCTCGATGTTTTACGACAAAAACTAGAAGGATTGGATTTCTCGTAGAAGATATTGTATAAAACAAGGTCGATTAGCTTGAACATCGATCCTTTAGGCTATCGGTTTATTTTCACGAGAAAAATAGTCTTTCAGAAATCGTATAAAGCGTTCAGCGACTTAAGACAAGTCCACGGACTTACTTACGATTTTAAGAATTCAGGCCCAATCAGGCTATGGCGGTTTATCCGATTTCGAACATCGGATAAACATCAAGTCACCGAAAACTTCGAGGATAATTACGAAGATCGACGAAAATGGAATACTTCCTGAAGAGATAAGCTTGGGCCCAAAGGCGAGGTCCATCATCTTAAGGCAAACCGACCTAGGAGTGAGTATATAAGGAGAGCAAGAGCAGAGAGAGGAGGATCCGAAATCCTAGAATCTAGACTTAGAGAACTCCTGCTAGCTTAGAGAACTTAGAACTTAGGCGGTTAGGCCAGCGAGGCAGGACTTAGAGCGTCTGGCGCCTCTTGTTCTAGTTTTATCTTCTCCATGAGACCCTGTTCCTCTCGGAAGGATCTAACTATACTTTTACTCAGAGCTCCGCACAGAAACCCTAGGCATGATCTTGACATGCCGTTTCTATGACCAGCGCTCATCTTAGGCGAACCAGGCCCTAGAGCGTCTGGCGCCTCCTGCTAAATCTCCGCTCCTCTCGGAAGGATCGGACAATTCTTTTACTTCAAAGCTCCGCACATAGAAACCCTAGGCATTATCTTGACATGCCTGTTTCTATGACAAACGCTCGTACTAGATCGAACCCGCCCAGACGGTTCGATCTCTTGTTCAATTCTTTCTAAACTGAACTACGTCCGACTTGATCCTCGAAAGTGCGTAGGCAGCCTTTCTTAAGGTCCAGTCTCAAATCTTAACAAATCTTTTCCGCATTTATTCGGTCACTTGTCGTTGGCTGTCGCAGAGAATCCGGACCTTCAAGGAAAGTCGGGTTAACTTGGCTTTCCTCCGCAATCTTATTCATTAAAATTGACGGTGTGAATTTCGGTTCCCACAGTTTGGCTAGAAGGAGGGGGATTACTCTTACTCATCGGCCGCAAAGCAGTCGAACCGATGTCGAAATATGAAAGAAAAAGTTGCAGTTTCGTCAGCGATGGTAAAACAACTCCAGCAGCGACTGTTCCTACGGCGGCTTACGCAAACCACGGTGCTCGAGCAAATCAAAACCTAGCGCGGCTTTCCGCCACAGGAAGAGCAGCGAACTTCGCAATTTCTCTATCTAAACAGAAGAACAGCGATAAAATCTATCAAACCCCAAAATTAGTCTTGTTACCAAGTTAGAGAAATCGCGAGCAAGGTTTCTCGAAAACGTTTCTTTCGAGAACCTCTCGGAAAAATAAAACTTATTCTCCTCGAAACCAGGAAACCCTATATTACTCGCGGAACAGAAGCCGCGGCAAATCGGTTCACCGATTCCCACTGCCATACTTCTTACAAACAACTCTCGAGGAACAAGCGGAAAGCGAAAGGAGGTCGGAGCTTGATCTTACTAGGACGACTTGCCATAGGGTAAGATCAGTCTTCCCAGTCCGCCTTAGTAAGAGCCCACTTTGTTCTCCTTTGTGTCTAGGTCAAAATGGCTTTCGTTTCATCTCAATCGGAGTTTCCGTTGAGATTTTCTGAAAGAACAAAGTCACTGTCCCGGCCACCTCGCCGTGGGCAAGGACAAACATTACCGAGGCCACCTCACCCTCCGACATGGCTACCTCGCCACAGGGCGAACTCACCTTCGTTATCCTTTGAGTTTAGATCAAAGTGGCTTTCGTTTCGTCTCAATCGGAGTTTCCGTTGAGATTTTGAAGGAACAAAATCACTCTCGGCCACCTCGCCCATGGACGAGAACAACCATCACCAAGGTCACCTCGCCCATGGCCACCTCGCCTGTGGAAACCTCACTTTGCTCTCCTTTGAGTCTAGGTCAAGATGGTTTTCGTTTCGTCTCAATCGGAGCTTCCGTTGAGATTTTCTGAAAAACAATGTCGCTGTCTCGACCACCTCGCCCATGAGAAGGATCTCTGTCCCGTCATAGGATGAGACCGGTCCTGTCTCAGTACCATGCATCTTTGCCTGAGTTTTAGTAACTTCGATCTTTGAGTCCGTGAGCGGGGATCGGCGGCGAGCAACAACAGCATCGTCGGACGGGACCGGCACGGCGGCAGGCGCCTGGCGAGGGCAGCCGACCACGCCGGCGCCTGGCGCCCGGCGGCAGGCTCATCCTCCGTCTGGCGGGCGGCAAGCCGTCGTTCCGTCTGGCGCCGGTGGAAAGAGTCCTGGCGCCATCCATGCAGTCGTTCGTGATCTCGGGCAGCAGCGGCAACATCTTGGTCCCATAAACCCATGTTGGATTGTTAGAAAACGGCGATTCTTCCATAAAGCCTTCGATTGTTTAAAGATTCATCTTTAAGCGTCTAAAGTCTGAAGCCTCATTACTCAAACCCGAAGGCGGAAAGTCTGAATCCAAGTCCATCTCAATCCCGATACTCGAGGAGTCGTTGGATTAGAAGCGATTATCTCGAAATCTACGGCTAAAGATCCTTCCAAACTCAAAGATTTCCCTACGAGCGACTAACGGAAAAGATCGAACAACGGAAAACCCGCGGCGGCAATACAGCCTGGCACGGCGGCAGCGTCCGCGAGCGGCCTGGCGCTGGCGGCACCGTCTGGCGCCGGCACCCGTCACGGGTGCTGGCCTGGCCAGCGGCACTCGGCCTGGCGCCGGCGGCACCCATCACCGGGCGGCCTGGCGCGGCAGCATCCGCAGCGGGCGGCCTGGCGGCACCGGCCTCGGCGGCACCCGTCAGCGGGCGGCCTGGCGCCGGGCACCCGGCCTGGCGTCGGCGGCACCGACCCATGGGCTGGCTGGCGCCCGGCGGCACCGATCTGGCGCCGGTCCTCGTCCTGGTCTCGGTCCTATCGTGCTTCGGTCCGATCCCATCTTGGCTTGTTGGATCAATCTTTGTGAGTTTGAATGCGATCCGGTTATTCTAAACACCAATCATCTCAACTATCTGAGGAAATGGGATTCGCCGAATGCGAAACCTTCAAAGACTATTTTCTCGAAAATTTTGTAAAGGTTTTAATTCTTTGTAGGACAGGAACAAAAGCGTCTTGAAAACTGCCGTGAATTTAGGGAACTTAGGACCTAGGTGGATAGTCTAGCAAGCTAAGTCTTAGGAAATATTTCCAGTCTCGTTCCATCGTTCCTTGATTGTCCAGGCAGAACATGCAAACCGATCTAGTCTCTCGAAAAACCGAGAAGCGATATGCAGCGTTCTAAAGCATACTCATCCCGCTTCCTAAAAGAAAGCATTACACAAGCCTTGGAAGAGCGGCTAACCCGTTTTCTTTAGTAAAAAGGAAGTAGATGCATATACTATACCCGTATAATCCCATCTTCGAAAACTTTTTGCTTCAGCATCAAGACAACGCTTTTGACAAAGCAAACTCTCGCAGCAATAAGATTCGTCTAAAAAACGCTAGCGGCATAGCCCAACCGTTACAAACATAGTCTTGAAAACTCTCGTCGTCTCTGTGCAAACTTCGCGACTAGAAGCGTGTACCAGCGTCAGACTAATAGCGATGGTGAACTACGAAAATAAGAAATAACCGGTAAAACTTCGATGAGTAATTGAAGCAGCTTTCATCAAAGGTCGAAATCATAGCGGAAACATCTCGTGCAATCAGCGGAAACATCGCTACTTTGACAATCTGCGATTTTCTATCCCCATGAAACCGGTCATCCATTACTTTCCTATAACAAGAATATTTTAAACAAAACAGCCTATGGAAAAACATGATCGGTCTCATGCAAAGCGACTTCGCGATGCATAAAAGTGAATGAGAAAAACATAATCCGTGGTGCGAAATATCGCAAGTAATTTGTGAGAAAACTCTCGGTTACCTTTACAAAACCCCTCTTACATCACTTTTACGAAAAATCCTTTGTATGGTCGAGTCAATTCATACAAAGCAACTTTAAGTAAAATAAACATAATGGGTCCAACGGGTAACTGTCATAGACAGTTTTGCTCCACAAGGTTTCTGGCTCCTGCTTTCACTCCAGCGGTTCGTCCGAGCAGGAAATAATCAGCAAGAACCCGCATGTCCTGTCGATCCTTAAACTTTTCCCGGATAAAATGCGATTTTCATGCAACAAAAAAATTTATCGAGCCATTCATCGTATAACTAAGACCTAAAGTGGAAGATCGTTTCTAAAGCCATCAGCCATAACTCAGAAAACTCCGCTATGCTTGGCATGTCTATCTCGGCAAGCGCTATTTGGCCCTCGGCCCTTCGCCCTTCCGTAAAGCCGGACCTGAATTCGGCATCCCCATTAAGGACAATCGTAAACTAACATGACCTTAATAAGGGTCATGGTCTGATCGTTTACCAACAACTTCCTTGGCGTCACGGCTGAATCTAGCCTCCATGCCAATCCAAAGCTACTGGCGACCACGCTCAATCATTAGCGGCTAAAACAACAATCCACGATTTGTTCATAGAGCGCCAAGTGACTATTACATAAGCAATTTGTCGCATAACCCAGAATCGGAAATCATCGATAAACTCTTCATACCAAAACTCAGTCCTAACAACCATATGGTTAGCGGAAGATTTAAACTCATCGTCAATCGATTAAGTTCTATCGCCCGTAAACACGGCATGAAAAGAAACACTTCGTGACAAGGCTCCAAGAGTTATACGAGTCATCCTTAATATATACAAACAAATCGGAAGGCCAACACTTCACGAAGCACTGTGAATGTAGGCGCTTCTCCCTGGTCAAACTTACGCGACCTCTTGGTCCTGCGTCAAACCGAAACAACAGTTTCTGGCTGCGAACATTCGCAAAACATCTCAAAGCCAGCGAACATTTCAACCACGAAATGCGGCTGGGAAACTTCGACCTTCAGCACTGCGAGCGTCGCTGCTTCGAAGGACATTCTTTTCCTCAAAGCGTTCAGATGAAATCCTCGTCTCTAGAACTCAAAACATACAAACACACCTCTAAGCGGTAACATGCCTCTAAACTGGCATCATTTCGTTGTTGCTGATCACAACAAAGAACTCTAGCGTCTAAACAGACAAATAGCAGCCCTTCAGGGGTAGGCTCTCTTGCATCCGACAAGGATAAACATAGCGCTATACAAGAAATCAAATTTTGGTTTAGCTCTTCGTAAAGAAAGTAGCTCGACTCACGCCCAGACAAATCATATAAGCCGACAACAATTGCGGATTTTAAGCGGTGCGAGTCAGGTTAAAATCGCAAACAGGCAAAGCGAAAGCCGATTTGTCATCGCAAAGCCTCAGTCGAGAGTAAACCTAGGTCTTGCCTAAACCCAGCCACGCTGGATCTTGACATCTCACAGACATAGTATGGTATCGAGATCAAAATTTGTCTCTTCACTTAAGCCTATTCGTTTCACGAACTTTCAGCGTAAATCGGTAAACCGCGGAAAATCTCGCTTTATGCAAACAATAGATGCGGTGATCATCAGGGAACTAGGAATGAGGCGACAACTCACACCCTCTTTCTCATACTTGAAAAACTGAAGTTCATAAATAATCGAAAAACAAATACATCAACAGCATCATGCTCGAAAGTCTCTCATGACACATAACCAGACCATATAAGTCTCGCGGAAAACAGATCACAAGGGTCTTAAACTCCAAAACGAACTACGGAAGGCTTGATCCCTACAACAAAGTGCGAGGCAGCCTTGAAAGGCGCAGCCCCAATCTTACCACTTTCAGAGCCTTTCAACCATTAATTCCGCCTATCTTACCTGACATGTCTTATGCCAAGAACATCACGAAGGTTCTAACGAGCTGGGGGCTAACTGTTGGTGTCAAAATCGGTCCGCGGAATCAATGACTGAAAGTCTCTAGAAAGTATTTCTTGAAACAAAAGTCTCGGATAATTTGAAAAGAAGTTATACGAGATTTTCTCAAATTAGAATATCCACTCTCTGAGATCGGAAGACTACGGGCGTCGCGGACGAGAGTCCCGAAAGATCGATCCGCTTCGCCCAAGGACATCAAGATTCGATCACCACAAAACCCTAAACACAAAAGAATCGCCTCGAAACTTGAAGAGGTCGTTCTCAAACCGTGAGGAACCAGAAAACGATCAAGATATCAAATCGAAGCCCTCGCCGAGATCTTCAGCCTGGCGCCAGCGGCACCCCGGCCTGGCGCCGGCGGCACGCGCCACGCGGGCGGCCTGGCGCGGCGGCACCGTCACGGGCGGCCGGCCTAGCGCCGGCGGCACCGGCCTGGCGGCCTGCGCGTCCGCGGGCGGCCTGGCGCCGGCGGCACCGTCCGCTGGGACCAGCCTGGCGCCGGCGGCACCGGCCCTAGCGCGGCGGCACCGATCGCAGCGGGCGGCCTAGCGCCCGGCGGCACCCGGCCTGGCGCCCGGCGGCACCCGGCCTGGCGCCCGGCGCACCGGCCTGCCGCGGTGGCACCGTCACAGCGGGCTGGCCTGGCGCCGGTCGACGCCCTCGTCCTGGTCTCGGTCCCATCGTGTTCGGTCTGATCCCATCTTGGCTTGTTTGGATCAATCATCGTGAGCTTGGGGCGATCCGGCTGGAATAAACATCCTTCGACTTCGATTGGAATCGTCCTCGATGTTTCACGACAAAAACTAGAGGATTGGATTTCGTAGAAGATATCGTATAAAACAAGGTCGATTAACTTGAACATCGATCCTTTAGGCTATACGGTTTATTTTGAGAAAAATAGTCTTTCCAGAAATCGTATAAAAGCGTTCAGCGACTTAAGACAAGTCCACGGACTTACTTACGATTTTAAAATTCAGGCCCAATCAGGCTATGGGTTTATCCGATTTCGAACATCGGATAAACATCAAGTCACCGAAAACTTCGAGGATAATTACGAAGATCGGCGAAAATGGAATACTTCCTGAAGAGATAAGCTTGGGCCCAAAGGCGAGGTCCATCATCTTAAGGCAAACCGACCTAGGAGTGAGTATATGGAGAGCAAGAGCAGAGAGGAGGATCAAATCCTAGAATCTAGACTTAGAGAACTCCTGCTAGCAGAACTTAGAACTTAGGCGGTTAGGCCAGCGAGGCAGGACTTAGACGTCTGGCCGCCTCTTGTTCTAGTTTTATCTTCTCCAAGACCCCTGTTCCTCTCGGAAGGATCTAACTATACTTTTACTCAGAGCTCCGCACATAGAAACCCTAGGCATGATCTTGACATGACTATGACCAGCGCTTTCTAGGCGACCAAAACGTCTCAGCACGCCTCCTCCTT
>JAEACV010000542.1:0-25664 GCA_016432835.1 Brassica nigra
AAGCATACTCATCCCGCTTCCTAAAAGAAAGAAAAAGCATTACACAAGCCTTGCCGAGACGGCTAACCCGTTTTCTTCGTAAAAGAAAAGGGAAGTAGGTCGTATACTATACCGTATAATCCCATCTTGAAAACTTTTTTCAGCATCAAGACAACGCTTTTGACAAAGCAAACTCTCGCAGCAATAAGATTCGTCTAAAAAGCTAAGGCATAGCCAACCGTTACAAACATAGTCTTGAAAACTCGTCGTCTCTCATTGCAAACTTCGCGACTAAGCGTGTATAGCGTCAGACTAATAGCACGGCGGTGAACTACGAAAATAACGAAATAACCGGTAAAACTCCATGAGTAGTTGAAGCTTTCATCAAAGGTCGAAATCATGCGAAACATCTCCGTGTAATCCAGCGGAAACATCGCTACTTTAACAATCTGCGATTTTCTATCTCCATGAAACCGGTCATCCATTACTTTCATTATAACAAGAACATTTTAAAACAAAACAGCCTATGGAAAAAACATGATCGGTCTCATGCAAAGCGATTTCGCAGTACATAAAAGTGAATAGGGAAAACATAATCCGTTAGTGGTATCGCAAAGTAATTTGTGAAGAAGCTCTCCGGTTACGAAAACCCCCTTACATCACTTTTCGAAAAATCCTCTGTATGGTCGAGTCAATTCATACAAAGCAACTTTAAATAAAATAAACATAATGGGTCCAGCGGGTAACTGACAGTTTTATCCCACAAGGTTTCTGGCTCCTGCTTTCACTCCCGGTTCGTCGAGCAGGAAATAATCCGCAGAGCGAACCGCCGCGTGTCCTCGCGTCGATCCTTAAACTTTGTCCCCTCGGATAAAATGAAGCGATTTTCATGCAACAAAAAAAATTTTATCTGAACCATTCATCATTATAACTGAGACCTAAAGTGGAAGATCGTTTCTAAAGCCATCAGCCATAACTCAGAAAACTCGCTATGCTTGGCATGTCTATCTCGGCAAGCGTGGCCCTCGGCCAACTCGCCCTTCGTAAAGCCGGACCTGAATTGGCATCCCCATTAAGGACAATCGTAAACTAACATGACCTTAATAAGGGTCATGGTCTGATCGTTTACCAACAACTTCCTTGCGTCACGGCTGAATCTAGCCTCCATGCCAATCCAAAGCTCTGGCGACCGGCTCCAATCATTATGACTAAAAACAATCCGCGATTTGTTCATAGAGCGTAAGTGACTATACATAAGCAATTTGTCGCATAACAGAATCGAAATCATCGATAAACTCTTCATACAAAACTCAGTCCTAACAACCATATGGTTAGCGGAAGATTTAAACTCATCGTCAATCGATTAAGTTCTATCGCCCGTAAACCGCGGCATGAAAAGAAACACTCGTGACAAGGCTCCAAGAGTTATCGAGTCATCCTTAATATATACAAACAAATCCGGAAGGCCAACACTTCACGAAAGCACTGTGAATGTAGGCGCTTCTCCTGGGTGGAACTTACGCGACCTCTTGGTCCTGCGTCCAAACCGAAACAACAGTTTCTGGCTGCGAACATTAGCAAAACATCTCAAAGCCGAACATTTCAACCACGAAATGCGGCTGAAACTTCGACCTTCAGCTGCGCGAGGCGTCAGCTGCTTTCGAAGGACATTCTTTTCCTCAAAGCGTTCAGGCGAAATCCTCGTCTCTAGAACTCAAAACATACAAACACACCTCTAGCGGTAACATGCCTCTAAACTGGCATCATTTCGTTGTTGCTGATCACAACAAGCGAACTCTAGCGTCTAACAGGACAAATAGCAGCCCTTCAGGGGTAGGCTCTCTTGCATCCGACAAGGATAAACATAGCTATACAAAGAAATCAAATTTTGGTTTAGCTCTTCGTAAAGGAATGCTCGACTCCGCCCAGACAAATCATATAAGCCGACAACAATTAGCGGATTTTAAGCGGTGCAGTCAGGTTAAAATCATAAACAGGCAAAGCGAAAGCCGATTTGTCATCATGAAGCCTCAGTCGAGTAAACCTAGTCTTGCCTAAAGCCAGCCACGCTGGATCTTGACATCTCACAGACATAGTATGGTATACGAGATCAAAATTTGTCTCTTCACTTAAGCCTATTCGTTTCACGAACTTTCCGTAAATCGGTAAACCGCGGAAAATCTGGCTTTATGCAAACAATAGATGCGGTGATCATCAGGGAACTAGGAATGAGGCGACAACTCACACCCTCTTTCTCATACTTGAAAAAATGAAGTTCATAAATAATCGAAAAACAAATACATCAACAGCATCATGCTCGAAAGTCTCTCATGACACATAGCCAGACCATATAAGTCTGGCTGGAAAACAGATCACAGGGTCTTAAACTCCAAAGCGAACTCACAGGCTTGATCCCTACAACAAAGTGCGTAGGCAGGCTTGCCGAAGGCGCAGCCCCAATCTTACCACTTTCAGGGCCTTTCAACCATTAATTCCGCCTATCTTACCTGACATGTCTTATGGCTCGCAAGAACATCACGAAGGTTCTACGAGCTGGGGGCTAACTGTTGGTGTCAAAATCGGTCCACATGGAATCAATGACTGAAAGTCTCTAGAAAGTATTTCTTGAAACAAAAGTCTCGGATAATTTGAAAAGTTATCGAGATTTTCTCAAATTAGAATATCCACTCTCGTGAGATCCCGGAGAAGACCTAATTTGCGGTGAGAGTCCCGGAAAGATCAGTCCGTCGCCCAAGGACATCAAGATTGATCACCAAAAAACCTAAACACAAAGAATCTGCTCCGAAACTTGAAGGTCGTTCTCTCAAACCGTGAGGAACCAGAAAACGATCAAGATATCAAATGAAGCCCTCGCCAGATCTTCAGCCTGGCGCCGGCGGCACCCGACCTGGCGCCAGCGTACCATCACGGGCCGGCCTGGCGCCAGCGGCACCCGGCCTGGCCGGCGGCGCCGGCCACACCTGGGCGCGGGGGGGCACCGTCAGCGGGCGGCCTGGCGCCCGGCGGCACCCGGCCTGGCGCCCGGCACCAATCGCGGGCGGCCTGGCCCTTGGCGTACGCCGCCCACTGGCGCGGTCGGCGGCCCTCGTCCTGGTCTCGGTCCCATCGTGTTGGTCTGATCCCATCTTGGCTTGTTTGGATCAATCGCCGTGAGCTTGGGGCGATCGCGGCTCTGAAATAAACATCCTTCGACTCGATTGGAATCGTCCTCGATGTTTCACGACAAAAACTAGAAGGATTGGATTTCACCGTAGAAGATATCGTATAAAACAAAGGTCGATTAACGAACATCGATCCTTTAGGCTATCTGGTTTATTTTACGAGAAAAATAGTCTTTCGAGAAATCGTATAAAGCGTTCAGCGACTTAAGACAAGTCCACGGACTTACTTACGATTTTAAGAATTCAGGCCCAATCAGGCTATGGCGGTTTATCCGATTTCCCGAACATCGGATAAACATCAAGTCACCGAAAACTTCGAGGATAATTCGAAGATCGGCGAAAATGGAATACTTCCTGAAGAGATAAGCTTGGGCCCAGGAAGTCCATCATCTTAAGGCAAACCGACTACAGGTGAGTATATAAGGAGAGCAAGAGCGAGGAGAGGAAGATCGAAAATCCTAGAATCTAGACTTAGAACTCCTGCTAGCTTAGAACTTAGAACTTAGGTTAGGCCAGCGAGGCAGGACTTAGAGCGTCACGCCTCTTGTTCTAGTTTTATCTTCTCCATGAAGACCCATGTTCCTCTGGAAGGATCTAACTATACTTTTACTCAGAGCTCCGCACATAGAAACCCTAGGCATTATCTTGACATGCCGTTTCTATGCCAGCGCTCATACTAGGCGAACCAGGCCCTAGAGCGTCTGGCGCCTCCTGCTGCATAAATCTCCGCTCCTCTGGAAGGATCGGACAATTCTTTTACTTCAAGCTCCGCGCAGAAACCACAGGCATTATCTTGACATGCCTGTTTCTATGACAAGCGCTCATACTAGATCGAACCGCCCGGGCGGTTCGATCTCTTGTTCAATTCTTTCTAAACTGAACTCACGTCCGACTTGATCCTCGAAAGGTGCGTAGGCAGCCTTTAAGGTCAGTCTCAAATCTTAACAAATCTTTTTCGCATTTATTGGTCACTGTCGTTGGTGTGCAGAAGAATCCGGACCTTCAAGGAAAGTCGGGTTAACAGCTTTCCTCCGCAATCTTATTCATTAAAATTGGCGGTGTAAATTTCGGTTCCCACATAGAGGATGCAGAAGCTGATGAAGAAGATGACTACATAAACGAAGTCAAACTGGATCAATAACTGGATTTGAGAATCTGGAAACTAAGGAACGAAACTTCGGGACAGAGGCAACTTCAGCAGCAGCAACCCAACAACAACAGGAGTTATGGAAACTCATCTTACATGAAGCCACCCACACCAACCCCAGAAGGAAAGCTAGAAGACATGCTCATCAAAGTTCTTGAAAGCCAGCAGCAGTTAGAGGTGAACTTCAATGGAAAGATCGACGCTGTCTACACCACTTTGAACACAAAGCTTGATGCTTTTAGCACTCATGTGAAGAAACTAGAGACTCAAGTGATTCAGACAGGAGAAGCTGTTAAGAAGCAGGAAGCCTTAGGAAAAGGGACTGGAGAAGAAGCAACAGGCCACAACATCAAAGCTATCATAGAAGATATTTTTTGGAAGTGGTGAAGCATGAGAAGTTGCAAGAGGGAGACTTCCAGATCGAAAATTCCATGAGTATTGGCGGAAACCATTGGTATAGACCGATGTCTGTACAGGACCATCGATCGATGTGCGCCAACGCAAATCGATCGATGGACTCAGACGAGCATCGACCGATGGATCTTGAAAAATCCACTCACAAGTGCAACGCCATAAAGATACTTACTCACGAGGAGTTCGCAGCAAAGCACCCACATCCACCCAGCCCTTACAACATTGATCGACAGGAAAGATTGCCCATCGATCGACAGAAGGATAAGGAAATCAATCGACATACTCTAGAACCTGTCGATCGATATTCAGTTATCACACGCCGAGTGCAACTTCCCAAGATAGATGTTGCACGACTTAATGCCTCTAGGAGAAATCTAAGCCTTCCGAAACCCACCAACCGCCATCATGAAGAAGCCCACGGATATCATTGATCCAATGGAGATAGAAAAGGAAAAAGATGGCAGAGTTCTCAGAAAAAAGAGAAGGTTCCTAAACACCTTAAAAGAGGTTAATGAGAAGGAGCTGGAAGTTTCAGAAGAGAGTTCTAAGAATACCTCTGAGCTTTTGAAGAAGCCTACTTTTCACACAGTTGTGGATGTTTTCAGAGAAACTAAGGAGACGAAGAAGACATCAGGAGGATGTTTAACCAAGTCAGGAACAGTATGAAGAAGAGGATCAAACTTGAGAAGAAGGGTGATCGGGGAAGTTTGTTGTTCCTTGCTCCTCCATGGGATCAACTTCCCGTGCCCTATGTGACACAGGATCTGGAGTTAGCATCCTACCCAAGGTAATAGCAGACCATCTAGGTCTGAAGATAGAAACCTACTGAAGAATCGTTCATCTTTGTGGATTGTTCTCAGCAGAAAATCTGGAGGAATTGTGAAAAACCTTGAGGTCACCATAGGAGAAGCCCTAATACCAGTAGACTTCCATGTCTTGGACGTCAAGGTAACCCTACCTACTTCTTTGCTACTTGGAAGAGCCTTCCTAGCCACGGTTGGAGCCATGCTGACCTTGGACAAACAAACTTGCCTAACCCATCATCCTCTACGGTCTACTATGATCTGGTACGAGTCATCAAAGGTTCTAAGAAGATCCAAGATGGCTCCAGACCTGCGTAGCTGTTTGCTATTGTGGAGATGAATCGATTCACAAGGCGCTCGAGGCAGTCGCCCGAATCGCTCGTGATGGCACTGCCTCATCGATTGATTCGAGAACGGACATCGATCGACGAAACACATGGTCATCGTCGACAGAAACACATGGTCATCGTCGATTCACTATTCAACAAGATCGAGGAGGAGTTTCCAGATGGTGACTTAGTAAGCGAGTTGGGAGAGCGACTACTACATCCCACCATGCTGCAGATACTACTCACATTGAGGAGTATACTGATGATTCGAGGCGGAGAGAGCTATAGAGTATCATAACCTTCCAGAAGATGAAGATCGACTTCTCCACCACAACCTCAAGTCAACACATCGATCAGGGGACCTTCTCCCCATCGATCGATACTACTACCTCGCATCATTCGACAACACAGTAAACAACAAAGCGGAGACTACTCAATCGGGAGCTGGGCAAGCGATTACCAGCCACGAGCCCGGTCGAGACTGCAACGCCAACGCATCACCTAACCGAGGAAGTCTCATCGATCGACATGGCACCATCAACATCGACCGATAGGCCTGGACAACCATCGACCGATCCATACGTGTCATCGACCGATACATACATCAAACCATCCCAGGTAACATATTCACATATAATTGATTTACGGTAATTTAATCTGGATGAGTTTTGTATTTTCAGGGATTCAAAAGGTTTTGCACGCTCAATAGATGGGCCGAACACTCCACATATCCAGAAGGACATTACAGACGTCCTACAGTTAGCCGGATCCCAAAACCTATTCCAGCAGCAGCGCTATGGACCAGACCACCATCATCAGCACAGAAGACAGACACAACAGCCGAGCCAAAGAAGCTGGGGATAATCATCTCAACACGAAGGACCCAGATTTTCAAAGGACATCGATCGATCACGGAGAACCGACATCGATCGATAAATCCTGAATTCGGAAAGAGCTTTTCGATATGGAGTTCGAAAATTATTTTGGAGCAAGAAAGATGAGTATAGGGTCTGAGACGAAAGGGTTTGCTAGAGGAATAGATGGTGGCGTCATCAGAATTTCTAAAGAGCGACATCAAGAAACTACTTCAAAGGACTTCAATGGACGGCGTTCTTACATCTGTTTACCAGAGCCGCCAGTTCATTTACAAGAAGAGAGGTGCAAGAAACCTACCAAAGGCGAGATCAGCGAGATGTTCACTGGTCTACTTGGAGAGCATGCCAGTGGAAAAAGCTCTCCATGGAAAAGCTTTTAGAGGATGCTACTGAGACAAGCTTCGGTGAGATGAACTGGATGTTCAATGCAGTCCAGGCATTACTCAAGAAGGTTAAATGTCTTGAGCTGGAACTTGAAGATCATCATAACCACAGAACCATGGCCAGACAAGTTCAATATCGATCGGCGGAGTAACATCCACATCGATCGATGAAGCTACACCATCGACCACCTACTCAAAACATGAGGTCGATGAGTCTCTCGAGCTATCTGGAAAGAATTAAAGAAGCGAAGATCGTTTCAGCAGCAAACTCACCAAAATCTGTGAACCTATCTTCCACAACCTAGGGGATCTAAGCATCTACTTGAAGAGATGAAGAGATCTATCCGCTATATCAATGAGCGCATGCAGATATGAACTCGCGGCACCTTGCAATCCTTTTGGAGGTGACTCATCTGAAACAAGCGGAGAGAAACTTGCTGATATACACTTCTTAGTGAAACGAAAAGTGGAGGAACTTCGCTACACATGGATACTATGCAGCAGGAAAAGTTCAACGTCAACTCGATTATCAGGCTGCATCAATCGCATCGATCAATGAGCTCAACCTCACATCGATCGATAGGCGTGACTGAAATCACGGATGCGAGAAGCTCCGAAGAATCTACAAAAGCAAAATCGACCGGATGAACAACATGTTGCATCGATCGATATCTGAACTTCAGAAATCTGCACCAGAGCTGGCTTGGATAAGTTAGCTGATGAAGTATACACAGCAATTACAAGCGTGGATGATTACATGAAAAGACGTCTAGATCAGGCGTATATCCGATAATCAAGGTTGGCAGAATGGAATCTAGCATAGAAGCGATGCAGAATGAAATCAAAGCTTTTCAGAGGAAGCTTGCGAGCAGACCTGCACCCTTAGCATCGATTGACAGAAGAACCAGCGCATCGATCGATGGAACTCAACAGCCATCGACCGACAATTCAACAGAGGAATCGATCGATACCAGCTCTATCCGACAAAAATGATCCAGCGCCTTGATCCACTGCAAAGCGAGCTCAGTGATCTTTCAGAACATGCCTACGAAAATTAGGATGTAGCACGAGCTCAGCATTGAAGGTCATGCAGAACGGATTCAAATGATCAATGATGAGTTGATTGAGATAAAGAAGAAACGAACCAGAGAATATGAAGCCACAAGAAGCCTATTTGTTGCTGGTTTAGTGAGAAAAAAGGATACAAAGGATACTTGTTTCCCAACAAGTACTTGGACTTCGTCTCGGTAGCTCATTCCATCGAAGGCAAGCTAGATGACTATAATCAAAGCTGAGTGGGAGACAACCCACTGGGGTCAAAATCGGTCAGCGACGAAATCGTCACCGATAGTCCTCGAAAAGAAAACTAAGTGGTGATCAAAACCAAAGAAGCAGTGCGTCACTCGATGAACTCGCGGGGAAGGCATGAGCGGACCGTGAGCCCGAGATCAACGAACAAGCAACCGCAGGCACCGGTGGCGGGCCAGGGACCGCGCCACAGACGGCAGGACACCTGGTGCCCGGCGGCAGGGCGCTCCCGGCGCCCGGTGTGAGCCGCCGCGCGCGCCTGGCACCGGCCAGGACTCGTCCTCTCCGTCACGGCGCCCGGCGGCAGGCCTGTCATCTCCGTCTGGCGCCGGTGGCAGGGTCCTGGCGCCCATCTGTGCAATCGTCTCTTGATCTCCGAGCAGGCGGCAGCATCTTGGTCCCAAACCCCATTTCGGATAGTCAAGAACTACAATGATTCTTCCATAAAGCCATCTCGATTGTTTAAAAGTTCATATTTTAAAAATCTAAGTTCGAAGCCTCATCACTCAAACCCTTGAAGGCGGAAGAGTCTATAATCCAAGTCCATCTCGATCCGATGCTCGAGGAATCTCGAGAAGATCTTGTTGGGGTCAAAAGCGGTTATCTCGAAATCTCGGCTAAAGATCCTTCGAACTCAAGATTTCCCACGGAGCAGCCAGGGGAAAGATCGGATAGCGGAAAAACCCGCGGGTGGCAGAAGAACCCCTAGCGCCGGCGACAGCGTCCGCAAAGCCGGCCTGGCGCGGCCTCAAGCCAGCCTGGTGCTGGCGAAACCAGCCTGAAGCAGCAAGCGTCCGCCAAGCCCGGCCTGGGCGCGATGGCAAACCAGCCTGGCACGGCGGCGGGGAGGCATCCCTATAAGCGGCCTGGCGCCAGGCAAGCCAACCTGGCGCCCGGCGGCAGGCGTCCATAAACGGCCGAAGCGGCGGCAAGCCTGCCACAGGCGCCCGGCGTCCATAAACGGCCTGGCCGCCGTCGGCAAGCCAGCCTGGCGCCAGCGGCCAAGCGTCCATAAGCCCGGCCTGGCGGCGGCGGAACATCCGCCAAGCCGGCCTTGCGTCGGCGGCAATCCCTGGCGGTCGGCGGCCCTCGTCCTGGTCTCCGGTCCCATCATGCTCGGTCTAATCCCATCTTGGCTTGTTTGGATCAATCCTGCGTGAGTTGGTATGATCCGCGGTTATTCTAAACGCAAACATCTCGACTATCTGAGGAATTGGGGTTCCTTAGGAAAAACCTTCAAAGACTATTCTTGAAAACCGTAAAAGCGTCTAAGTGGCGACATGGCCAAAGCGGCCCACTACGATTTTCGAAAAGGAAGGATAACTATGACGGTTTATCCTTATCCTCACATAAGAGATAAATGTCAAGTTTCCAGAAGATAAATGTCAAGTTTTCCGAAGATAAATGTCAAGTTTCGATAAACACGATGGGCGAAAATGGAAAAAGCCGATTCAGCCCGAAGAAGATAGACCGTCTTAAGAGGAGTATATAAGGAGAGCTTTGGGCGAGGAGCAAATCATCACAAAATTTCGAGCACTTAGCACTTAGGCGATTTAGCATTCTTTTCTGTTTTCACTAGCGAGCTCGCGACTCAACTAGGATAGACTTAGGCGGCGGACTAGCGGACTTCTCGACAGCTCTTGTAGCGATTTCTTTGCTTGTTCAAAAGCGAGAATTCAGAAATAAGATCTCTTTGGCTCTATTCTTACGATTTATTTTCAGGATATCAATTGATTCCACCGTCGTTTATCGAGTGGTACCTAGCGAATTTTGGTTTCCACACCGATTTGGCGCTAGAAGGAGGTAGGATGGATCTATCTATCCGCCACTGCACGCGCTCGATCATGTCTCTGGCGTCACCAAAGACCAGCCAGCTCTAAGCGGAACACCCGTCGGCGCCAGTTGAAAGACTCCAACTGGAGATCGTCCACAGTCCTGCTGATGCAAACGAAGCTCAGACGGATGAAGGAACTGTTCACCTCCTCCCGGAAAGAGGCGGAACAATAGAAAGCTGATAACCTCGCTGCAAAACAGGACGGCACTGCTGCGAGGAGCAAGTTGCAGCGCGGATCCACCAAGGCAGGCGGCAGAAGACTCGACTGGATCTCGGGAGAACGAGAAAAGATGCCTCGAAAGAGCCCACTCGAGAAGCGGCTCCAAAAGGACAGCAAGCGACCTCGCGAGAACCTTCCACCCGGCTCGAGAAACAAGAAGCGGCGTCGGCGCATCAATCTGGATATCAGCGACCAATCGGATCCTTCCGATGAAGGCGCTGACATCCACCTAGGAGGACCGAAGCCAGTCCATTTCGGCGGCGGTATCGCCGAGAGGCCATGGCAGAAGGGAGGAAGAACTCTCTGGATTGAGCAGGAAGAACTTCGCGGAGGATCAAGCTTCGGATCCATCGCGACCAGCGCCGAAAATCGGAGAGCGCGGTAGCAGCGAGATCCATGATCTCCGAATCTCTCAAAAGACCGTGGCGAAGTGAAAGCGGTGAAATCGCAAATCCACCAAGCAACCAGTTCCGCCCGAGATCGATAGACTTCCGAGGAAGCACGGAAAACGCCGTTCACCTTTCGGATCACGAACACATATCTCGGACCCAGGGAAAATCAAAATCGGTCTATGGCGGTACGACGGATCCTAAGTCGCACCTACAGTCCTTCCAGATCGCAATGGGTAGGTGCAAACTCCGGGCGCATGAGCAGAGGCAGTCATTGTCTTCTCTTCGTCGAGCACCTCAAAGGCGCTGCTTTCGAATGGTTCTCCGGCTCAAAAGGAACTCCATGGAAGCTTCCGCCAACTGGCCTCGGCGTTTCTCAAACAATACTCCATGTTCATGGACAGAGAAACGTCCGGCGTGGACCTATGGAGCCTAGCTCAGAAGGAAGGCGAGCAGCTCGACTTCATGCGAAGGTTCAAACTGGTGATGGCCAGTGCGGGCATGCGACAATGTCGCAATCGGCGACGAGGAAAACTCTCTGGTACAAGTCAAAGTTCGAAAGTGGATACTACTGGAAAAGCGCGGACAATCCAGGATACTCTCCACAAAACAGCGGACTTCATCATCATGGAGGAAGAGATGAAACTTCTATCGCGAAGCACGGACCACAGAAAACGTCCTCAAAAGAAACCCTCTAGCGACAAGAGCGTCCATCACGAAGGGGAGGCGCAAAGGCGAGCATAACTTCGCCATCAACTTCGGAGCAAGGCAAGACCTCCGGAAACACCTGGACCAGGAACCAGTACAAGGATAATTCCTACGAGTTCCACGAAACCAGAGGTCACTCCACTGCGAACTGCAAGGTTCGGCGCCGGCTCGCCGCAAAGCTCCTCACCGGCGAACTATCAAAGGTCAAGAGTATAAAGGACTTGCTCCTGGACTCCGACCGCCCAAAGACAACAAAACTGTCTCCGAGGACCGCGACCGAAAATCAATCGGGTGAAAGCGGAAGGAGCAGGGCGACCAAGGAACAACAACAGTCGCCCGAGGTAAACATGATCATCGGAGGATGCAGTTCTACCAAGACTCTGTCTCGTCGATAAAGCCTACGGGCGAAAAGCGAGACAAGTTCCAACTGGTTTCGGATAGCGATATTCCTAACCACCGATCACTTTCGAGGAACAGGAAACTGTCGGAATCGACAAACCTCATTGCGATCCTTTGGTTATCGACCTGGTAATCCAGGATCTCGAAATTGACGCATCCTCGTCGATACAGGAAGTACGGTCAGCGTTATCTTCCAGCGACACCCTCTACAGGATGAAGATCCCACTGGGGAAGTCGTCCCTGAGCCAAAACCTTTGACTGGGTTTTGGCGTCACTTCCATGACCCTCGGAGAATTAAGCTCGGTCATGGCGAAAAGTCACAAAGATCGTCGAGTTCGCAGTAGTCGACAACCCGCCATCTACAATGCCATCATGGGAACCCTTGGATCAACTCCATGAAGGCAGTACCATCCACATATCACCTCGGCATCAAATTTCCGACTCCCACGGAACCGCGGTCATCTGGGGTAGTCAGAAACAATCGAGACTCTGTTACCTAGCCGAGTTCAAACTGCGAAAAGATCGGAGCCCAGCCAACCCGAAGCGAGCAAAGGAATCACACAACATTCCTGAAGACTTCGAAAAGATGATCGAGAATCATCCGAACGAGCAGCGATTCAAGACAGCGAACAAGCTCTGAGTCCACCGCGTAAAAGCAGACAGCTCGACCCCGCACAAACCACCCGATCGGGCAGCAGCGCGCGGGAGTAAAACGTCTGCGGCAACTATCAGAACTTCTGAGATGGCTTGATCCTCGAAGAATGCGTAGGCAGCTTCGTCGAAACCAGCGAGTTCAGCTATCCCCTCACCAAAAGGGGGGGGACTGGCTACATATACTCTATACTCCCACAAAAAAGCGATCTTGCTCATAGCAGCATAAACGCCGGAGAAAAGCGAAAATCATATCTTGAAAGAAGCGAGGCGTCGCAACTTCTGAAAAAGATAACAAAACTTCGTATCATCCGCTAAAACAGTCCACCTGCGACTTAAAAACTTACCCCGTCGATTGGCCCCGGCGACGCCTTACGAAACGTTTCACTCAATACAAACTTCGTAGTCAGACCTACAAGGTCCTCTTACATCCGACAAAGGATATCATAGCGCTATACAAGAAACAAAATTTTGGTTTAGCGTCTCGGATAAACTCGAAGATAGCTCGATTCTTTTAACACAAGTCATATAAGCCGGCTGACTAGTCGCGGACTTTAAGAAAAGAATCAGGAAGAAATCACTAACAGGCAAAGCGAAAGCCGATCAGTCATCGCACAGCCTTAAAGCTGAGAGTAAGCCTAGGTCTTGCCCTAAACCCAGTCTTGCTGGATCTTGACATCTCACAGACATAGTATGCATTATCGAGATCCCAAAACATGTCTCTTATAAGCTTACACCTAAAGCGGCTCGCTAAAAGTAGCATACGGACCAGCGACAAAAGAGTTAGGATCTGAAGTGACTACTAGCATTCTTTCCTCTACACTTGGCGAAAGTATAAATCAAAACAAAAGCCGAAATCTAGCAAATTTTCATATTCATAAAGGCGCAAAGGCGGCGGGATTCTAAGCCAGCGGCCAGTCCGAAAACATAAGAATGCAACCTCGGCGGTGCAGAATAAAACTCTAAAAAGCGGCCACACCGGCGCAAAAAAAACGATTCACAAAAAAAAAAAAATAGAAATCCAGATCGGAAATCCCGAATGAACCGCAGGCTGGTCCACTTCCTCGTTCACGCCTTGGCGTTCCCACCACCCTCGGCGTTCTCATCGGCTCCGGCCTCCACGTATCCTCGGAAACCTCGATAGGTTCCCATAGTCTCGGACTCTTTCTTGACTGGAGGAACCAAGGACTCAGCATGAGGACACTTCGGCCATAAAGTCCTTCATCTCAGCAATCTCGGAATCAAAGAAATCCGGGTTGAGACTTGTAAGGTTCTGACGAGCCCGGCACTCGCGGAAATGCCAACAAACTCTGAGCTTCTTTAAAACATTGAAACTCAGCAGCAAGCGATTCCGCCATCTCGCCACCTGGCCGCGACCATCCTCCTTCCTCTCCTTTCGCCCGAACAGAGCTCGAGCATAAGCTCAGCTTGCTTTGTTCTGCGCCTTTACCTCTTGTCGAATCGGAAGCTCTCGCTCAGCTTCTTTGGTCTTGAAATTAGCAATCCTAGACTTCGAGCTTCGAGTCAAGCGCATTGCCAAACACTCTTAGTCCTTGCATAAATTCAAGATCAATAAATATACATATATCGGATTCAGAATACGGTTAAAAGTTCAAAGGACAAAACCTCATTGATCATGGGAACCCTCGGCAAAACCCATTGCTTCTTCGTCCTCCAGCGACTTCGTCAGTAACAAACTCGGAGGAAGGCGTCAAAGAAATTGTTGGGGAAGTGGAAAATGGCTGGCTCCGCCTTTCCGTTGGAACAAAACTAGGGTTTTCCCCAGCGGTGAAGGATCTTCGAACCTTCCCCACCATCAATTTCTTTCCCTCTGAGATCTCTGTTCGCCTCCGAGTAGGGGCTTTGATAACCAGTTGGCGTTGCATGTGGGACAGGGTCACGGGACGGTAAAGCCTGACTGCGTCGAATCCGTTCAAGAGTGAAGGACTTCCAGAAAAGCGGCCTTTGTGAAGGAGATCCCTCTTGCGAAAAGATCACCATGCAAATCGCAACAGCCCGTTCTCTACAAAGCGAAACTTTTCACTAAAACTTCGCACTTCGAGATAACAAAATAGACAGCGAGTTTTCATCGTATTACCTCGGTTGAAGTTCCATGCATGCGGAAATAGATGGAGGCAGCTCTCCTCGGCAGAATCACCATCTGATTGGACATAGAAGAAGCTCCTGCCACGACTTAGGGTTAGTAGTCCCTGAATTATGGCCATATCCTTCTTTGGCACCATGGAGTAGTAGCCGTCGCTCCCGTTGGCGAGTGCTCAAAGACCAAATCGCTGGGACAAGATCGATCCGAGCTCATAACTTGCGATCAGTCGCCAAGCCAACTCTCAAAGCGGAGCAGCTGAGCTGGCTGATCGAAAGTTAAGTGACAAAGCGCCGCGAACAATGGTACGGGATCGGGAACCACATGCGGCAATCGTGGAAAGCCTGCGTAACATGTAAAGAAACCTTGGAGGATTCCTCGCACTCGTTACCGGCGGGGATCGAATTTGACTCCATCGAATCTGGTAAAATCTCGAAGAATCACGAGATATTTCGTGAAACCAAGCTCGGTAAAGGGAGCACCAGGCTGCCTCAAAGGTCTCTTGAACAGGGACATCTGGAGAGGTCGAGCCGAGCCCACAGGGCTCGATATCGCATTCTTAGCTTCCTCCTCGACTAACTCCTCTTGCTTCCCGTCACATGGGCGGAGAGTCATCGAGGATGAATGGGAAGAAGAATTTCTCTTTGAGGATCTTGAAGCCATTATTCTTAAAGAGAAAGGATTCTTGAGAGAGATGAATTTTTTATGATGAAGTAAGAATGAATGTGATTTCTTACTCCATCCTTATAAAGGAGGTAAAATCACTATTTACCCGACTTTTGAAGCGATTCGTCTCTACACCTTCCCATCGGCTATGCAAGCCAGGACCGAAAGGCACTCGGATTCCTAGCTAGGGGGCTAACTTTGGGGTCAAATCGGTCAACGGCGAAATCGTCACCGAAAGTCCTCGAAGAAAACTAAGTGGCGATCAAAACCAAAGCAGGTCGTCACTCGATGAACTCCGCGGAAGGCATGAGCGGACCGTGAGCCCGGGGATCAACGAAGGCAAGCAACAGCAGGCACCGGGCAGGAGGGACCGCACGCAGACGCAGGGCGCCAGGCGTGACAGGGCGCCAGCCCGGCGGCTTATGCGCGCGCTGGCGCCGGCGGCAGACTCGTCCTCTCCCGTCAGCGGCGGCAGGCCTGTCGTCTCCCGTCTGGCCCGGCGGCAAGGGTCCTGGTGCCCATCTGTGCAATCGTCACCGTGATCTCGAACAGCGGCAGTATGTTGGTCCCTTAAACCCATGTCGGTTGTCCGAGAACTACAATGATTCTTCCATAAAAGCCTTCTTGATTGTTTAAGCGTTCATATTTTAAAATCTAAGTTGAAGCCTCATCACTCAAACCCTTGAAGGCGGAAAGTCTACTAATCCATGTCCATCTCGATCCGATACTCGAGGAATCTCGGAAGATCTTGTTAGGGTCAAAAGCGGTTATCTCGAAATTCACGGCTAAAGATCCTTCGAACTCAAAATTTCCCATACGAGCGGTAGCGGGGAAAGATCGGTGGAAAAACCAGGCGGCGAGAACCCTAAGCCCGTAGCGTCCGCAAACCGGCCCGACACCGGCGGCGAACGCGTCCAAGCCGGCCTGGCGCCGGCGGCAAACCATCCTGGCGCGGCGGCGTCCTAAGCGGCCTGGCGCCGGCGGCAACCAACCTGGCGCCGGCGGCAACGCAAACCCCGCAAGCGCCAGCGGCAGCCAACAGCACCGGCAAGCGTCCGCAAACCAGCATGGCGCCCGGCAGCAGGCGTCCATAAAGCCGACCTGGCGCCGGCGGCAAACCAACCTGGCGCCGGTGGCAAGCGTCCATAAGCGTCCTGGCGTCGGGCAAAGCCAGCCTGGCGCCGGCGGCAACGTCAAAGCGACCTGGCGCCCGGCAAACCTGGCGGGTCGATAGCCCTCGTCCTGGTCGGTCCCATCATGCTCGGTCTGATCCCATCTTGACTTGTTTGGATCAGTCCTCGTGAGTTAAGCGATCCGGTTATTCTAAACACCAAACATCGACTATCTGAGGAATTGGGTTCCTTAGGAAATGCGAAATCTTCAAAGACTATTCTTTGAAAACGTAAAAGCGTCTAAGTGGCCCGACATGGCCAAAGCGGCCCACGATTTTCGAAAAGGAAGGATAACTATGGCCGGTTTATCCTTATCCTCACATAAAGATAAATGTCAAGTTTCCAGAAGATAAATGTCAAGTTTTCGAAGATAAATGTCAAGTTTCGATAAACCGAAGATGGGCGAAAATGGAAAAGCCTGATTCAGCCCGAAGAAGAAGATAGACTGTCTTAAGAGGAGTATCTAGGAGAGCTTTTGGTGAGGAGCAAATCATCACAAAATTTCCAGAGCACTTAGCACTTAGAGATTTAGCATTCTTTTCTGTTTTCACTAGCGAACTGCGACTCAACTAGGATAGACTTAGGCTGCCGGACTAGCGGACTTTTCGACAGCTCTTGTAGCCGATTTCTTTGCTTGTTGTACACGCTCAAACGAGAATTCAGAAATAAGATCTCTTTCGCTCTATTCTTACGATTCTTTTTTTTACAACTTAAATCTCCATTGATTGTATCGTGTGTGGCCCAGCAGATATCGAGACCTTCAGGAAGATCGGGTTAACTTCGTTTTCCTCCACAAATCGTTTATCGGAAATTGACGATTGAATTTGGTTCCCACACCTTGTTAGGTAATTTTTCATTTATTTTTTATCTTTAGGATCTTATTTTTTGTATTTGTTTTTCTTTGTAGTTCACGACTAGGCGTTTACCACTATAATGCGACCGACATGACACTGTCGATGTCGATCGACATGCACCAAACAATAGTGACCGAGGAAGTGACTCAACATCGATCGATCGCATCACGGTCAGGTATTTCGCTCTAACTTTTCGATATAAGTTTATTTTATTTTTGCCTATGCCTTCATTGGACTGGTTATACTTGGGGACGTGTATGATTTAAGTCTGGGGATGATTACTGATGTTGTTTACCTTTTGACTTCTCTAAAATGTTTTCAAAATGGTTTTATTGAGTCAAAAAAGGGATAATGATATTTTAAATTTTCACTTTTATCTAGCCAATCTTTTAGGCACCATTCTTAGATTTGTTGATGCAGAATGTACTATAGATGCTAAAGTTGATCACCTATCAGCTATGACAGCGCTTTCATTGATTATGCGGAGGAACCAAAGCTGATTTCCAACCTAACCTGACATTCTCTGCTTGTCTTGGGGCTTGGTATACATGGGATTGGATGCTTCAAACAAGTCTGGAAGGTAAAGTCTTGTGTAGATAGTTTTATCACCCTCTCTCTCTCTCATTTTCGAATTTAGATTTAATTTTATTCAGTTAAAAAAAAATCGAAAATTAGCTTAAATATATGTTCTAGGACTAGTTAGTTATTACTTAGGAAGGAATTGACGAGGGCTTGGTTACCCCCTCAAGACTTGATTCATAAGAATTCTATAGGTAAAGGATTCGAACAGGACTTGGTGGTTACCCCTTCAAGACTTGCTAATGAATCTAGGATATAGGTCAAAAAAGTGAACAGGACTTGGTGGCTACAACCATTAAGGCTTGATTCATGGAAGTCTGTCAATCGTGGTCAATGTCTTGCAAATGAAAGCGACTTTGGACTAGGAGAAATAATAGAGAGGATAGAAACTAATTTTTATCTGCAGGTCCAGATACTTGTTTGAGCAACCTTGCATCCTGTGATTGATACTCCGAAGGTAAAGCCTGCACTTTCATTTTATGTACAGAATGAAATCAGTAGAGGGTTAGTCAGACATGATTGCTAAGTTGTTGGCTAGATGATCAAGGGATACATAATGTCCATATGAGTCCCTACTTTTAAAACCTCTTTCATAAAGACTGCTTGTGTTTTGCTTGAGGACAAGCAAAAGGTTAAGTCTGGGGGAGTTGATATACCATGGTTTTACCGTTTTACCCATGGTATGTAAGTGTTTTACTACTATTATCTATGTTTTGGAGTCTATTAGGTATGTTTTCAGGTTCATGAGCATTTTGGAGAAAAGTGATGTTTTATGTGCCTTTTGGAGCTTAAAGAAGAGTTCACCGAGATCAAGACCAGAGGTCGACATCGAGTTACACATCGATTGATGCACACTGTGCTATCGATCGACACACATTGCCGGGGATACATCAAGATCATAATCGATCGTATGTACCGTGTACTATCTATCGATATCGAGCAGAAGACAAGTTGGACCTGGCGGAACTTGAAGCCCCGACATCACCTTTTACAAGATTGCTTACGAGTTTTAACCTAGTGAACTCATATTTATATGTGCCTAATGTTTTGGCACCACACAACGATTTTATACAAGTTTCTAACCACCTTTCTACTTCCATCTTTTCTACTCATTTCTTTTTCTGTTTTCATTACTTTGCAAGTTCTTAATAAAGTTCTATTCAGTTCTTTACTTTTTCTTCTTAACAAAGGTTATATGATTCAGATCTAGAGGAGATCCAAAGAGATTTGTGATTGGAACCTAAGTATTCACCCTCTAATAGATCTAGGAACTCCTATTATTACCTTGTTGCTATGAATCACTTAGCCATGTCTGAGTAGATTTATTTGTTAGATTTAGGGTTTAAATAGGATATGAGGGACTAGCCCCAGCCTATATCTGCTATAGTTGTGATATTTATTGTTAGGATTGTTCACTAATGCTTTTCTAGCTTAGCTACCTGGAACATGAACTTGGATTGTATTATTCATTCCATACAATTCGACAACATCCTAAACATGCTATGACCCTCTTGAGACAAGCGGAAGCTGATCTAAGATCATGGTGAGCATTGTATCAACTCGTGCATAATGTCTGCTTAGAGCCGTATCGATCGATACTCTTATAGAGTAATCGATCGACGTAGCTAGAGGTGTATCGGTCGATATTCCTATCGAATAATCGATCGATACTGTCGACATAATATAGCTGGCCATAAACACCATTTAGCATCAAAGTAATAGATGGTCTAAATATTGTGAGAGCTGATGGATTCATTTAATAGTGTTGAGCTCGACATATCATGCAAGCAACTTGTTAGCATTTATAGTATTTATAATCCTGAATTCCTGAATACCTACCCTGAATCTAACTACTTTTCTTTATTGTTTAAACCCAAAACCTTTCAACTGAGTAATCTTACCATTATTTAACAAACCTGCAATTTACTTTAAACCATTTTCAACCTAGCATAGTCACTAAGATTGCATCTTATTTGTACCTAGCTCTCTATGGATTCAATCCTAAGTACTACAACTGAACCTCTTATTTGAGAGATTAAAGTCACTCCTTAGGGTAATTTGAGTGATATCACCTTTACTTGGAGAAAGAAAGGAATTAGAGACGAAATGAGATGGCTCGGGTATATATAGGATTTTGAATTCCTCGTGAATTCCTCGTAGAGGTTGAGGTAACCAGCCCGCCTCTTCGATTTACACATTTCCGTGAATTCCTCGTTACATTACGAAATTAACCAGACCAATTTTTTAGCTCACAAGGAATTAACCAGGCCCGCCTTTTTAACTCAAGAGAACTTTACGAGGAAATATTTTACGAAGAATTAACCAGGCCTGTCTTTTTAAATCCGCGAGGAATTAACCAGGTCCGTGTTTTATTTCACGAGGAAATAACGAGGCTACCTTCTAAATCCTAAACCCCAGAAACCCCAAACCCCAAACCCTAACCCCTCAATCCTTTGTCAAAAAAAAAATATAACCCCTCAACCCATAAATCAAATTTTCTAAACCCCTCAATTCCTAATTCAATCATATTATTAATTTAATCATGATAATTAAACAAACAAAATACTTGCATTAAATCTGAAAGTCAATCATATTAATAAAAAAAAATACAACATCATTCGGTTACATCATCATTGACATTCTCATCATCACTAGAAATATCATCATTTTCATTCAACTCGTCTTCACCAGCTTCGTCTCTGGTATCGTCAGGAAGATCTTCGTATTCATGATTTTGCGGATCAATAAGAAAGATGTCATCCATTTGCTGTTCAGGTTCCACGACTTCATTCATGTGTTCTTCTTGCAAAGGTGATTCTTCTCCACTGATTATTCGTCCACGAGGTGTAACTTTGATAACAGTTAACCACTTTATTCCTGAGTCTTTCATCCGAGGGTATATAATGAAGCTAACTTGGTCTTCTTGCGAAGCTAATATGAAAGCCTCGAATTTGTTGTAGCTTCGTCCAGCATTGACATCAACAACACCAAATTTGTTAAACCTAACACCTTTGTTGACAACGGGGTCAAACCAATCACATTTAAAGATGAAGCTTTTCAGCTTCAATAACCCTGGGAATTCCACTTCAATAATCTCTTGCAAGATCCTGTAGAAATCTGTTTCACTTTTCACACATACTCCATAATTATATGTCGCCCGCCGTCTACCATACTCATGTGTATGAAAAGTATAGCCTCATGTGAAATACATCGGTGATGTGGTGACCTTTGCAAGTGGACCTTGAATTAATTCATTGAAACCATGTGGGATAATCTGGATCGTCATAATCAACCTACAACAAATAAAGGGAATGTTGAAATTAATCATTATAAAGAAGGATGGAAGTGATTATAAAATTGAGTTAATAATTGACTCTTCAACCACTTAATAAAGTGTTGATCTTTCCTTTTGTTTATCTCATCTGTGGATATACCTGGGAATGTTTCTTCGACTTGAGTAATAAATTGGCTGTAAAATCACATTTTATATTAATTAATCATTTTGAAAATTATATAATTTATACATATGTGTTTAGAAGTTCCCATATATGTTATCTTTCAAAATAGCATCAATGGATCCTCATGATTGGGTAGAATATAAGTGTGTGCACTATGGCGTCTTCATTACTCGACCACCAAACCTCTTTCAATTTCCTCCCAATCGCCCAATTTGCCTAAAGATGTCTGGAACACCATCAACTGCATATGTTGGCACGACACCACCATCATCATATCTTCTTGGAGCTCTTTTCGGATCGTACTGTTGGTGCAAAGTAGTACGATGTGAAGTGAGATATTTCTTCAGTCAAACTTCCAGCAATTATAGAACTTTCAACTTTTGCAGGGTTTTCGCTTTTCCCTTCAAATATTTCATGGCCCGCTCATACTGATACATCCATATGTAATGTATAGGTCCACGAAGCAATGCCTCATATGGAAGGTAGACAACTAGATACTCCATGACGTCAAAAAATGAAGGAGGAAATATCTTCTCTAAGTTACACAATAGGATGGGAATGTTCTCTTGGAGTTGTTCGTGACATCCTCTTTAAGAGTGTGTGTGCTTAGATCCCTGAAACATGCCCTATGCCTTGTATATTGAAACACAGAATTAAACATATTATTAGTCATATTATTTTAAAATGAGTATATTAATAAGAAATTAATGTGTAATAAATTACCTGCAAGTGTTTCATGTACATTTGTTGGAAGTAGCTCATGAAATGCAAATGGAAGTAGTCATTGCATAAATATGTGACAATCATGACTCTTCATCCCAGAGAACTTTTGACCTTTTTCAACACATCTAGAGAGATTTAAAACATACCCATTAGGAAACTTCACTTCTGATGCCACCGGTTGATCAACACCGTCTTTTGTTCTGATGACAATCTGAATATCGGAACATGAACTTGACCATTGCTTTTATATGTAACTTCTTCTTGAGCAAATATCAGGTAAGTCCAACCTCGATTTTTGCTGTCTTTGTCTTCTCCAAGGACATTCAATATTGATTCACGATGTTCTCAAAAAAAATTTCTCTATATGCATCCCATCGAGGTTGTGGCGCAAAAGAAGATCCTTTCAATATGGCAACTCCCAAAATATACTCTTCTTGTGCCAGTTGTGCTGAACTCCGTAAAAATCAGGCATATTACCGGGAACATGCCAATTACCACCAACCTGAGAACTGTTTCTTGGCTCCATAGTAATTGATTTGCTTCAATTTGTTCTCCAATTAAATTTGGAGGAGGAGTGTCTCTCACTACCCTTTTGTGACTAAACAATTTCTTTTTTTCTTGATGCGATGGTAAACGGGAAGAAATCGACGGTGACAATCGAACCAACTTGTCTTCCTACCATTCTTCAATTAAAAAGCATCTGTCATTCCATTACAATATGGACAAGACAATCTCCCATGTGTAGTCCATCTAGACAACATCTCATAAGCAGGAAAATCACTTATGGTCCACAAGCATTGCTCGCATCGTTAAAATTAAGTCTTCGTCGAGCAATCATCGTCCTCACCTGTTGACCACAAATCTTTCAACTCTTTTATCAGTGGTTGTAGAAAATATCTAGAGACCTTTTTGGATGGTTCAGACCAGGTATTAATATGGTCAAGAATAGAAATTCCCGTTGCATGCACATCTCGGTGGCAGGTTGTATGAAGTAAGACTGGCCACATTGAATATTGCCTCCACGACAGACCAAATGGACTAAATCAATCATGCATAATCAAGATACACATTCCGGCTATTGTTAGCAAAATCTGGATGCACTTTGTTAAAATGTTTCCAGGCTCTAGCATCTGATGGATGAGTCATCTCACCATCCGTCTGGGTATGCTCGGCATGCCATCTCATCCCTCCAGCAGTCTGCTCAGATTGGTACAATCTTTTCGATCTGTATGTAATTGGAAGGTACCACATTCTTTTATGCGGTACCCTATGCGTCCTCGTCTTTGGGTTGTCGTGGCTTCTTGGAGAATCAACATTTTCTAACTTCTCATCATCTCCCGGTAGATCATGCAATTGTCAATGCAAACACCGTCTATCATCTCGGCGACACCCAAGACTATAGACCAGTTTCTGAATCTCATAATAAGATTGAGAAGATACATTCAGTTTCTTCTGGCAAATACTCTTTAAACAAGTCCACCCATGCATCCATGCAACTTTCAGGTAAGAAACCGTAAGTGGGCTTCAAATCGAGTTCTAGGACTCTTTGGGCTGTCTTTTCACTCGAAACGTTTATTACGGTTTCTTCGATAAAGACACTTTTCCGCAGGTTTTGTCGTAAAACTAGACAGATGATCCCATTTGATCGAGAATCAAGAAATGGTTAAGCCATGGTCTGCGGAAGGGTAGTTGAGACTGCAAGATTTATGTTGTATTGACGTTTCGGAAAGTTTCGGATGCTACGCAAGGACCGTGATGTATGCATGTTTGAGTATTATAGCGCGACCAAATCTTAACTCAGTTGATGCTATAGCGACGAACTGGTATCTTGATGTTCGGTCACTATAGCGACCAAACTTGGCCTGAAGTTCGGTCGCTATAGCAACTGAAACTTGGAGTTGATTAAGCTATAGCGACCGAACAACTTCGGTAACTATAGCGACCGAACTTGGATTCGAGTTCGGTCGCTATAGCGACAGTTAATTCTTCTTAATGCGTAGCGACGAGGAGCGTAATCGTTCTTGGTCGTTTAAGTAGTGACGGCGTTCTTAAGCGAAAACATGATCTAGTCGTAGAATTCCTTGCAAGGATTGACTTTGTGATATTTTTCGTAAAGATATCGTACATGTATGTTTTATTAAATGTTTGATACTAAGTTTGTCGTGACAGTTTTCGACCCCAACAGCGATGCGTCGAGTAGACAAGTTCGATGTCCACTCGACCATCGTCGAGTGGATTGATGCTTAACCATTGGAGTTTGTTTTGGCCTTCACGGAAAAATCTTTTCAATAATTTTATCTTAAAAGTAGTTTAAGTAATTTTACGAGAATTATCTTTTAGAAATATTTTGACGTTAATTTAAATCGTGATTGTTTTGACCCAACAGTTAGCCCCAGCCCGTTAGAACTGTGGATCATAGATGTGAGGTTCTAGCGTGCGATAAGACAAGAAGTCAGGCAAGTTAGGCGGAATTAATGGTTGAAAATATCGTTGAAAGTTGTGCGTTTACTCTAAGAAGAGTGGAATCTTAATTATAAGATTGAGGTTGTGCTTGATGAAAGCTGCCTCGTACCCTTTGTCAAAAGGATCAAGACGTCGTAGTTAGTCTTGGAGTTAAGACTCTTATGACCTGTTTTCGGGGAGACCTTCACGGTCTAGTTTGTCATGTAGAGATTATGAGGCATGTTGCTGCTGATGGCATTTTATACTAGACCTTTGGCCAGTGTGGCGTATTTATGTTTCGGGACTGGCGTGTGGCGAATCCCAGCCGCTGCGACTTCCTTTTTAATAAAGTGATTAGTGTTTTGAGTATGTTTGTATTAGTATGAATGAAGAGGGAAGAGTATGAGTTGTCATCTCATATCTAACTCTTTTAGATCGTTATATTTGCTGTTAGTTTTAGATGAGAGATATGCGAAAATTTTGCTTTCGGAACTTTATGAGCGTTGGAATACAAGCGAAGAGACATATTTTGGGATCTAAGTATCTTTCAATATCATGCCTAGAGATGTTAGAGACCAGTGTGCTGGGTTTAGGAGCAAGACCTAGGCTTACTTCTGGTTTAGGGTGTCGCGATGACTAATTGACTACGTATCCGTTACAGTTTCAACCTTATTCCATACCGATTTAAAGTCCAGCGTCGTTCGGCTTATCGACTTGTATGGTTGGAATCGAGCATCTCTCAGGACAATTTCTAAGTCTCCTGGAAGTGCTGACCAAAGTTTTGGATTTCTTTATAGCACTATTCCCTTGTTATTAGGTGTATGAGAGCTATCTCTAGAGATGGCTAAGTCTGTTTAGGACCGTTAAAGAGTTCGTTGTGATCAGCAACAAACTTATTGGTAGATATTACCGTTTTGAATCTTAGCGAAGGATCGTGTTTCAAGAGGGTGTTAGTCGTATGATTGTGTGGTCCTCCAAGGTAGTGTTTTATCGAGGATGGTATTTTTTTTTTTTTTTTCAAGAGTTTCTTGGCGTGTGACGTCTACAT